>JANHGL010008678.1:86980-173124 GCA_024611195.1 Ceyx melanurus
CTCATTCATGTGGATGTGAATCTGGAGTAACTGCATGAAATCAGCTGGATGCTACAGATTTAAGATTGCAAGGAGTAAAAGTTTTCTGGTTTTCTTTTTCTAAACAAACAAACATACAATCAAACTGTTTTTCACATGAGATCTGTGGCAATTTTTCTAATGTGACAAAGCTGATTTTTCATTCCAGCATGGTTAGAACAGTTTTAATAACAAAATCATGCTTTCATATGCTCCTTTCAACAGGTTTGCCTTATTAAAATAACAGTCCAGCTTGTAACATCCTCAGGAAAAGAGTATCTCTACTTCACATGTAAAGAGATGTTAACAGCTGTCTCATTATTGCTCGTTGTCAGCTCATGGTTATTATTTCTCTCACCCCTTAAATATCAGTTCCATTGAATTTCCAAGGCATTTCCAAATCCAGCGTGTGGTGCACACATTATTGTCTATTCTGTATACAAAGTGGGGGGAAATATTCCATGCGTTAGTGTCTGCAGGTTGCTTTGAGTTTTCAAGATAGAGTTACATTCACTAAAGCACAAACCAAGCCCCTCATCATGTCACGTGCAGCACAAACACATGTGAAATAAGCCATTTGCTGCCAAAGTTCACAACCCATGTGACAGATCCATTGCAGCAGGTGTGGTTATCATGGCAAAAATTATCTCAGCAGTTTTCCAGTTGTTTCCTGGTCCAATGTCTGTTTATTGACCTCTCTGCAGCTCATCTGTGAATACCTGCCATTTCTCTTCTTGACTACCCAGCATGGTATGCAGCCTTCTGCACGAAAAGATAAAATTCATCATGTGGATACTCCACTTGTCTGGAAACGTTTTCCTGAGTGCCAGTGGAAATTGAATGCTGTGTATACATCCGTGTCAGACAACAGATGTCCTGAACACAAAATGGCAGCTACATGAAGCCCACAGCATCCTCTAATAAATTTAGAAGGGCAGCAGAAAGAAAATTATCAGCATTTTTACATCAGTACTTTGAGAGTGCACGCTGAAATGAGAAAACCAGGACTTGATTGATTTTATTAACAAGTGGCAGGGAGAATCCATAAGAAAATTTGTAACCTACTTCAAAAACATCAAGAGTGGATCCCCACCATACAGTCCGTTGCAGTAAACAGCTACTTAGTCATCTCCATCACATGAAGCTATCTGGCTTTGTTTTTTATCCATGGCCCAACATTCGTTATTTGAAAGGCTAGGGTCTCAGGCCAAGGCTAATCCAGCTCTGAGCAACTCTGGGCAGATTTAGACCATGGAGTGAGAACATTCATTACAGATTTCTGGGTCCCCACACAGGTCATGGGACGAATTGAAATGATTCATCCATGAACACTCCCTTCCCATATTCAAGCAAATTTGCATCATGCCGAAGGGCTGAAGCCACTGCATTTTTTTAGATATGCTCTGCTTTCTAATGGGGAATAAAAGACAAATCACAGAGAAAAAAATGATTGTGAAAACTGATTGCAGGACCCGTCCTGCTTCACTTCTAGCCCAAGGCATTGATGCTAGGGGAAGACAGCTATAAACAAACTGCACATAATTAGTCCATTATTACAGTACATGCCTACTGCGTGGGTGGGAATTCTTCTATCTCTAGCATGTTTCCCTGCATAGCTTCCTCCACCCCCTGTCATCTGTTCGATTAAGTAACACAACCAAAGGACATTACCTCAATGTATTAACAGGGAATACCAAAGCAATAGCAGACAATGTTTGAGAAACTTTTAGACAGGTGTGTATTAAACTGATTTTTAAAAAAAATAATAACAACACTCCCACAACCTCCAAGTTCTTTATTGCTTTTCTTTGCTTTTCCAGCTTTACCAGGTCTAAGTTATTTGCATTTTATCATTATTTTTAAAAGAGTAATAATTAGGGAGGGTGTGAACATAGAAGCATATAGCATCTGGCTAAAACCTTTGCCAAACTTCGAGTCCTTCTTGCATTCCAGGCTTAGGATCATGGAATTAAGGACTATTGTAATATGGTGTTGTAGAAACATGTATTTATCAACCAGGGCCTGATTCTTTGCTCATTCATGTGGATGTGAATCTGGAGTAACTGCATGAAATCAGCTGGATGCTACAGATTTAAGATTGCAAGGAGTAGAAGTTTTCTGGTTTTCTTTTTCTAAACAAACAAACAAACAAACAAATAAATAAATAAAAAGAGGAAATAGAATGAGAGCTTTCTTGTGGACAGATTTAATTTGCATATTTAGTCCCACAAGTATAGAGTTATGTTTGTGCAGTTAAGGAAAAAGTGTATTAATTGGACAAGAATCTACGTATTAAATGGTGATCAGAAATCTCCCTAGAATATGCTAGTGCTTCCATCAGCTGAAGGGATTGGGTAATGAAACACGAGTTTATTCTTTCAGTTTAAAAATGGGCTGGACTAACACTTTGCAGGGAAAATGTTTCCATCACTTCCATGACCCCAGTTTCAGTGGGCCAGGTTAGAGCAGGTGTTGTAGTTTTTCTCCCCAGGAGTACCACTGCTGGATACTGTAAAATTCAGTGAATAGTCCTAAATGATACCTAGATCAGAAGTGTTCCTCTATGTTTTGTCCCAGAGCCTGTGTTTTGCTTCCTCCAATTTGACACCTACTGGGATGGGTACTTCACCCCACAGGGACAATCTACAGTATATTTGTCAACTTCTTATGTATCTCAGCTATTTGATATTTATTCTACATTTATTGACCCACTAGAGGCCCTGTCCAGTTTCCACACTTGCTAATTCACACTCAGCTTTCAGCTACTAGAAGACCATAAACTGATATCATCCTACAGTAGCAAGTACATGAGGAAATACCTTGGCTGCCACATCACTTTTCAGAATTGTTCACCTGTTGTCTATTTTAAAGATTGCATTCCTCTACTAGCTCCTTTCTTATTGCACCCTACATTTTATTAACACATCTTTTTTTGGAGTAAAGGGTCATTTCTTCAACTCCATCTCACTTCACATGGATTCCCCAGTCTGTTGTTGTGCTGACAAGGTGCTACTACTTAGAGCTGTGCAGTGTAGAGGTAGGATATCTTACTGTCACAAGTAAATGATGGTCCACCCTTTCTGCACTGCTGTAAAGAACTGTGCAAAGCAGAGGCTAGTGGAAAGACAACTGCCAGTTCCCTTTAATGACAACATTACATGGTGTATGTCTACACACACAAGTCAGCTTTCTTGCCCAACAGGGAAGAAAACAGCATTTTCCTGATTACCAAAATCTTTGCAGTCAGAAGGGTTTGCCCATGAACACACATTACACTTCTGAAGTAAACAAAATGTTCAGAGTACTTCTCATGTATCCAGTCCAGCATATTTTTGTTTTGTGAAAAGAAGTAGATCTCAGTATAGAGGAGGCACTTGTCCTTTTCTACCACATGTAGAACTATTTGTCCCCATTAAAAGAGCATCAAGTTATAATTAAGAACGCAGACTTTGGAATAGTTTTAGCCTTTAGCTAATGTTGTAGAAAAAAATCCTACAGCCTTTTAAACTCTAGTGAAGGGAATCATTTATGTTCAGGTTAGGTCAATAACATTTTCTGATTTGGAGTTTGCTAGAACCAAACGATTCTTGTATTGATTATTTGCAAGGTGAACTACAATAGTGACAAGACTGGACAAGGAGGGTGTGACTCAAAAAAAGGCCTACTTTCATCAGGGCTTCAGAAGGTATCTTACTATCACTAAGATCAACCCTGCTCAGCTGACTTCTAGAGCTAGAGGCAACCAAATTCATGCCAGAAGCAACCTCTTGCTTCTGACACTATTGAGCCTTTTGATAGCATCTCAACTAATGTCCAAATCCTGTCTGGGCAGGATTGAACCTAGATATTCTTCCTTTTGCCTTCAAGGTACCAAACCAACAGGTATATTCTAGTTATATTCTATAAATGGGCACAACATGTCCAGGCCTCATACAGAAGACCACTGGTTAGAAGAGTATTTTATGTTTATAACCATATCTGGCTAGTTGCCTTTAAACTGGGGGTTAACTACATTTATTCCACTTTCAAACTCAAGAAGAAATAGAAAACAGGTGTCCTGTCTCCCAGATACCAGACCTAGTGCTGAATATCTTGGTACCAGTGAGAAGACACATCCCTGTCTTCACTGGGAAAGGATTGTGCTGGCAAGTCCTAACAACAGGAGAGGTCTTCATCACAAATAGTCTATACCAGGACCGTCCTGGAGGAAAGCACCCCATCTAAGGGGCCTATCTGTTGGGTTCTCCTAACAGGCAATTCAGAGTTAAACCCTGTGCTAAAGGTCTAGCTTTCCCCCAGTTCTTCATGGGAAGGAAGTCTGAGTGCTTACCCCAGGGCTGGGGATGCCACGAGACGGCGGGGTGCCTGAAAGTTAGGCAATTCTATGTCTATGATCGCATAAGGAGTTAGCCCAAAGGGCCTCAGAGGTATTTCACAGAGAAATGAAACAGTCTCTTAACTATTGCAACACTTGCCATCAGAAAATGCAAAATCAGCTGATTTTGCGAGAAATTTGCTGGTGAACACAAGCATTGGCATCTCGTGCTTTCTACTTATGCATGCTTTGAAACTGTAACATCCTCAACACCAGGCTGAAAATGTAAATTCTTTATTTTCCCCTTTTCCACTGCTGCTAGTGAATCCTTGTTCTTGTTAGACTTTCTCTTCTAGACAAAGATTGCTTCTCATTAGCATGAACTATTTTACTTAGCTTAGAAGAAGCCTGATATGAACTGGAGAGTTTTAATGCTTAAATGATGCAACTGTAGACACGGGGAATTTGAAGAAGCAAACCACTAATGCTACACTAAAACATGATCCTCAGGCTGGAACTTCTTTGAGCTTTGGAGCAATATCAAGACACTGGAAATTATTCCTACCATTTTGTTTGTATGTCTTGATTTTCCAGTTCTGGTACAAATGCAGCCAGCAGTAGCTGGATTTCAGGAAGGAGGCCTGTATAGTGCCAAGACAGATTGTTTTGTGAAGCCTTCATAATTCCATTTACCAGACATGCCCAGAAAAGTATAGAAGTTAATAAGCATTTTTACTGCTCAGTGTCCTGTGAGAGAGGCTTTCTGGATGAATGGGAAGTCTGCATTGTCTCAACCTTGAATACACTTTCTGTTAGAAGTGAATTGCACAAGCTCAGATTTCCTCAGAAAACAGCAGTTTGTTAATGTGGGCTGCAATAAGTTACTACAGCTCTGAGAAATATTCCAGATAAGCAAAATCCTTAGAATGCAATACAGCATCTTTGCTTTCAACAAACATGGCAGTGCTGACCCTGCTACATCTGTGAGTCAGGTTCTCATGGCAGGCAGCTAGTCCCCATGGGTGGGATTTCCTCGCCTTCACTTCACTCTCTAGAAGTTCACCCCCATGGTCTGCTCCAATCATCTTAGACTCACCATATGTGGAATCATAAGCAATTCCACCTCAATTTCTTCTTCCCATCAGCTTAATACAAAAGATTTGATGTTAACTAGGTCAGACTTAGATGTCTTCCCTGTGACACACATTCAAGTACCCTGCAGCACACACCCAGTGATGGTTTAGTCACACATCCTCAAGACTAAACCCTGAAGCTGGAATCAGGTCTATCATGACTCTTATCCAATTCTGGTGCTTGTGTTCATACTGCTCAAGTGCTTTTACACAAGGTTATCAGTCTGAATAAACTGAGGTGCAGATCATCACACCTGCCTTCATACTGTGTGGCTGGTGCTTTTGAGAGTTCAATTAGAATGAGAATAATAATGCACAAAGGTTTAAAATTATATCAATAATCCTAAAGTGCCCATACAAAAAAAAAAAATCCAAACACATGCAAAAAACCAAACCAAAACCAAAACAAACAAACAACAACAAAACAAACAAACAAAACCCAAACACCAGACTTCATTTGTGTCCTTCTGTAGTAGCTATACTGCAATCCAATAAGCTTAACAGGAGAAAAAGAATCAAATTTCAGGCAGAAACGTGATTTTCACCACCCATAAGCAGGGCAATGACAAAACCAAAAGGTGAGTCTAAAGATTCAGTATTAAACATCCTGTCCACACTGATGAAGGTCTTTTTATTACAACACTTGTAACACATGTTGCTAATGAAATATCTTAATCTTTTACTGGTAAATCCTGATTTTTAAGCACACAGCAGAAGATTGGAAGTATGCTGTGAATTTCAAGCATTCAAAAAATACATCCCAGAAAATCATGTTTATACTGATAAAATTAGGGCTGGCATCTAAATCCAGATACATATTAAAGTCTTTGCTATGTCAGATTTCTGAGCCATGTGCCAGGTATGCTACTTGAGATAACAAAAATAATCAAAAGAGGCACTGGAGATTTTGCAACCTGGATGAATAAATCTCACAATCCAGTAGGGTTTTTTTTCTTCTGGTCAGCACAGTAGACTCTCTTCCCAATTCCATGACAAAGGTTCTGATCCAAGTACATGAAATTTTAATAACATGAAAGTAATTTTGAAACTATAATATGAGACACATAGGAGCAACACTTAGAAGTAGTAGCAGTTAGATCACCAAATAAAGTTGCTGCTTAGACGAACATGAGTGTGCAAAAAGAACAGAAAAGGACTTGTGTTTTTGAAGGATTAAGTGACATGATTGATTTCTGAACAGTAGAAAATGAGCACATAATTCAGAAAGCCTCTGTCCTTTCCAAAAGTAACCTTATCAAATATTGACTGAAGGAATCTTCCTTGTTGGCTTCTACTCCAACTGAACTTGCTAGCCCAATTTCACTTGTGTCACAACTATTTTGCAACATGCTTTCTTCTGCTTTCAGTTGAGGCAAAGTCCAAGGATTGCCAGCCTGTTGGGTTGCCTTGCTTTTCATGAACTTTACATTAGGGATAGGACACGTAAAGCTGGGCATAAAAATCACAGGAAGTATAACAGTAGGAAGGGTTTATATGAAGGACTTAGCCTGGAAACTAAAGAGTATCCTGTTAATAGAAGAAAACATTGTAAAGCTGAGTATTGCCTCTATGCATTGAAGAGAGAAAGCTGGCAAGAACTACCTCCTTATTTTTAATCTTACCACCGAAAGAATCAGTCCTATCAACTGTCAGCATTAAGGAACTGAAAAATGAGCATGTATTACTGAGCTTTGCTGGATCTACTTACCCAAAAGAGAAGGGTTCCTTCAGCTGAAAGGATTACTAAATTAAATGGTATGGCCCATTTCAAGTGGCCAGTTGAGATCACCTGCCTGACCTTTCTGACCTTAAAAATTACAAAACATGCCCTACCTTCTAGATATAGCCATTAGGATCAGTGTCACTGCAAGTCATGCTTCTTAAAGTTCAGGTAGCTACTCCAAAAATAGACTCTTTAGGCCAAATATAATTTTCATTATAATACCTCTGCAAATGTAATGAGAGAATATATCCCTGGCATTCCCACTTGGCTCTTCACCACCTACTTTTGTCAGGGTGTTTCAGGCTATAGTGTGATTTCCTGATTTATAATCTTGCAAACTGTCTGAAATGTCCAGACCACCACAAAGTTTGATATTGGTTATTCATGTTTATCAAAAGACATATTTTAATTTAAAATTTTGTTCAGTAATGTTTTTCATTACTGAATTCAAAGATCCAAAGATTTTTAAATGTGGGGGAGGAGGAAGCACCAGAAACTGCCCAAAACTTGGCTCTTGGCTATGTGTGCTGGCAATGACCCTACAAAGCACTTAAGCACATGCTCAACTCAGTGCACAGGTATGTCTTCATTGACTTACCTAGGACAGGTATGCTAGGTATGCAACATCTTACATGACAAAGCTCTTCACACAGCAGTTCTCAAACATTTCCCTCTTATAACTCAGTTTCTGACATTCTCATGACTCTAAATATGAATCCAAACGCTTCAGTATCTGTTGAGTCAGGACGCCACTTGCAACCCACTTGGGGCATGACCTCTAGTCACAGAACTGTCCTAGAGCCCTGCAAGCACAGAATGAGTTTCTGTGGTGGTTATATGTCAGTATGTGACCACTACACAAGCAAGGAAAACCCACCCTTTCTCATTACTGAGGTTGGTTTGGGCACTAGTCCAGTTCTGCCAAGTCCTTTATCTTCCCATGTAGTTAGTAATCAGTTTGTTTCTACCTCACCCATATTTATTCTGGTAGCTGAGCATCATCTCAATAAGGTGAGCAGCTCATTTTGTATTCCCTTTCCTAATTGAAGCCTTTAGGCATCAGCCCATGTTTGTGCAAGACACTGTAAAAAAGCTCAAAAAATTAAAGTTCTAGTTCATTCAGGTAGTAAAGAACTTTGATATCTTTTGCTGTATCTAAGATTAATTGGTTCCTGAGACCCAACATTTCAGATTAGTTTGGCGTACCATTTTAGATCACTAGGACAGAGCATTCAGTTGTATCTGAAGTATCAGGTACAACTCCAGTTTCAACCTACAAGTCTCAGCACAAAATATTGTATTAACTAATATTTTAGATATTCTTCTCAAGCCAGATAGTGGCAGAGGAGAACTGCTGGAACATAAGAAATGGATCCTGGCATAGTAGAGAAGGATGCTCAAAAAATATGCATTTGCCCACAAAGAAAATGTTTACCGTGAGTTTATGCAACCAGCAGTTAGAAAAAGAAACCTTAATGCTTTCAAACACACATCTTATGCTATTTTTACCCCCCTCACTTTCCATGTAAACAAGTATCTCCTTTAAGAAAACAACACTGCGATGGAAGTGCCTACAAGCCGTGGTCAACGCTCCATGGTGAGACATTCCTCGAACGCACATAAGCACAGGGGGTTCTGTCACCTGATGCTTTACCTCCCCTTTAATTGTCTGTTGCCCTGCTCTTTTACAGCTCGAGAGGGTAAACAGGAACACCCTCACTCCCCATCTCCCTCAACACCTCCCCCCCGCCCTGACTTTCTCTATCCCATTCATTAATTTGTGTAGCTCTTAGTCATCTGCTCTCTAACAAAGTAGTCCTATTCTTCCCATTTTCTTCCCGAGGGAAGTCTGTCCGTGCTTAATTATTTTTGTTGCCTGTTCTCAACCCGTTCCCCCCACCCCCCGCCTTATGTTCCTGCCATCTCCTTTGTCAGGGCAAGCTGCAGTTGGTAGTCCTGATTGCAGGGCTGACAATTCACACTGTGCTGACTAGTTGTGCAAGACATTCAAGTTAGAGGAAGAGAAACTCCACATATCTTGTGTAACTAACCAAAACCATGTAAATTACTACTGAATATGCAACTAGGACTCCTCTGCTTCCTGCAGGAAATAACTAAATAAATAAATAGACAAACAAATAAATAAATAAGGATGGGAACTTCTTGGTAGCTTTTGTGTGCATCCTTCTTTCCTGTGTCCAAGCCAAGAAAAGCCAAGGCTGTGGGAAGAAGAAAGGCTGCCCTGTAGGAAATTTTAACACAGCTTGAGATGACATGCCTTGATCTCTAAGCCTCCTGCTTATCCTGTTTCACTGTTGTGGCTGTCACCTCACAGTCCTGATGATTTAGACCTCCCACTGTAGCTGCTTCATCCCTTAAGCCCCTGTCTCCCAGCCTTGACAGCAGAGCAGCCCCTACCACATTCAGCAACCAGTCCCAGAAAAGCCCTGCTCTCTTGTTCTGCCGGACACTCCTCTGTGTTTGCACATCCCCTCACAGTACTATCACCATGAGTTAAGCATTTGACCCCTGAACCCCCTTCTCCTCCCTTCTCTAATCTGCCCTCCCTCAGAGACAGTGGAAGGCTCAGACAGGTTGCATATCCATAGGAGGAGGAGGATGCCCCTCTGACAGACTTGGCTATGGGGAGAGCAGTAGCTGGGGCTGGCAGTGCTAGTTGCCACAACCAAGCGCAAGCCTGACCATAGAATCAATCTTCTATCCTTACTCTGAAGGACACAATTAGGACATCAGCCGCACTTCTCAAAAAAAATCTCTCTCAATGGCACCATGAAAAACAAAAGCTGCTGAAGCCCTCAAAACTGGGCTTTATTCTGTTTTTCTCCCCCCCCCCCTTCTTATTTTTAAGTAGCTGTGAATTATTGTCTGACTAGATGGCAAACACAATGCTCTGCCCTGCTGTTGAGACCAGAGGAGGTTAGAAAATACAAACTGTTTACAAAAGATCATCAGCCTATGAGTGACTTGAAGGGAAAAATTTGTGAGTGATTTTCAGCAGCAAGGTAGTTGTGGATGTTGATTATTGGCACCCACAGCGAAACAGCCATGGGAGGGGGAGTTTTTCCTGTGAACCAGTCACAGGCAGGTATGTCCCATATAAGCTGATTAAATAACATGGTATTGACTCTGCCCCTTGGCTGGGCATCTTAGGTAAGAGTGAATTGTGAAATCCCCAACCGAGTATTACCCTCTGACATTTGCTTTTGAAGAAGTTACCACAGAAACCTCAAAAGCAGGTTTCAGTGAGACACACATAGGGCTTTGGTCCTGCACTTGGCCCCATGTGAGAAAACATATTTCACTCCTCCCGAGGCCCCAGTGCTCCACAGGAGTCCTTGTCCCAAAGGCAGAACTGCCTCTTCCCATGGGACACACTGAGACCATAGACCCCGTGGGGTCTCGTGGGCCATAGTAGGAAGAAAGTCAGTCTGAGAACAGAGATGGCTACATTTATATAGTCACTGTTGCAGATGTTTACAAACCCCAGCCCAGGTCTGGGCAGCTGGCTGATGAATAGGGATGGTAGTGGATGGCTGTAGGGGTTCTCATCTTCATCTCTGTGCCCTGCCCCTGCTTTGAGACAGCTCAGCTGCTAGTGTGGCAGTAATTGAACCACTGCAAATTACAGCTTGGTAGCTGTAGGAGAGCCAAAGCCAGGTGCCAGTTTTTCTGTTCATATTACTGGTCTGCAAACCGTGCTGGTTCAACAGCTGCCTCTCAAGCAGCTGAGCCACCTTCACAGTGTGAATGAAAACTTCCAAGAGAGAGGTGGGGCAGACAGCCGGCGGCAGGAATCACTGCAGCCATCTCTGGGTAAGTCATCATGGCCCGTGAATCAGAAGCCTTACAAAGTGGATCCAAGGCGGGATGTAAAATATTACACATAGCTCTAATAACTCTGGGTTTTTTGAGCCTCATGGTGTATGGCATTCCCCCATGGCACAGACTAAATCCATGACTGCATGCTTTCTAAGAAGCTTAGGAAGTGATTGTATAAAATTAGTATTAACTAGTTTCACTATTATTAAATGGAAAATTAAAGCTTTCAACACTAATCTATTCAAGGTGGTTGTTACATGAGTGCTCTGTAATGCCCTCATCAACAGTAACCACCATTAAGGCTACTGCTTAAAAGCTGGGAAAAAATGCATAATCTGTTGTATTATAATCCACTTTCCTAGAGCAGCCATGAATTTAAAAATCTATTAAGAATGGCATGTACAGGAAGCAATTTTCTGTAAGATCACAGAATGGCTCAGCCATAAATAGACCAAACCCTATCTGTTAAATTGCAAAGGAGAATCAGACATACCCTGTCCTGGATTCATAACATCAATTTATCTGTTTGGCTGACTTTACTTTGCTCTCTGTATTATTGTGTTTCTGTTTGTGGTTCTAATGTACCAGGATACTTAAGGAAACCAAAAACCATGAAGGTTTTTCCCTTTACACCACATTTTGGTCATCTTAAAAATCATGCATTTTATTGTCCCCTTTTCTCTTATTTTTTTAGATCCTCAGCATTTACAAACTTCAGATCCATTGCATTACCTTTAGCCAGGCAAACAAACACAAATTACCCCTCCTGGGCCTGCTAAGACAAACTAAAGGAAAAAGCTAATATAATTGCCAGCAGGGGAAGTGCTGCCATGGGAATAAGGGGCAGCAGCTGCTGCTGTGCCAGAGCCTCAAAGAGTTATCCATGTGCAAGAGGAGAAAGAGAGGGTAAAAGTACCCCAGGGCTGCAATGGGATAGCAAGCTGCCAGCCAGACCACAGTGCTTTATCTGAATAGAGCACAGTTGAGAGGGTCATCTTGCATCAGACCTGCAAGGTCAGTAAATAATTAGTTTCCCTATTTTGCAGATGAGAAAGTGGGGACCAAAATATTTAAGTCAGTGGTAGGACCAGGACTGTTTTTCCTCACAACCTCTGAGCTATATGCATAGTTTTCTAGAATACTGTCTTCTACATACAGCATTCAAAATAAAATTATGAGGCTCAAGACATCAGGAACAAATAACAGTGCAGATTTGCTGCTCTAATGGCTCCTTGATTGCTGCTTTTCATAGTATCCACACAAAAAAAAAAAAACAACAGGGAGAAAAAAGGGGTAAGGGAAGTCTAAAATGCCCTCTAAGGTTCAGATTCTTTAAATTATTTGGGCCAAAAATTTTGTTGGACAATCCCATGTTTACTCACTGAACATGGAGTCAGTAAGATCTCAAAGGCAAGGCCAGTGATCCAGGCAAGGTTTTAATGGGTGAAGCTCTCTGTTTAGCAGAAATTATCTGAGTGTGAGATGTTTTAAATGAGACATTTCTGTCTGATTTCATGTCAGAAAGTCACACTTATGTGCTCCCAGTATTGTCAGTCAGGAGTTATTCCTGGAATAATGTTTCCAAAACAGCCTTTTCTCATTAAAATAACATCAACCAAAAAAAAACAAAAGAACAAACAAACAAACAAACCACAAAAACAAAACAAAACAACACACACACACAAAACAAAACAAACAAAACAAACAAACTTTAAAGAAAGCCACCTAACCATGCAGGCATACTTCTTGGATTCAGATTTCTGAGTCAAGAGGAATGGGATGGCCTTGAATTTATAACTCTCACATGCCAGAGTAATGCTGCACCAGTGTATGTTCAATATTCACTAGCCACCTTCTAGAAAACACCAACAAGCTTTCCCTAATTACATTTTGTAAGAGGCCTGGTCCTAGCTCTCTTCCAAAAATTCCATGTAGTCAAATATACCCCAGAACATGAAATCTGAGAATCCTGTGAAGTGCCCCCCCTGAGCAGAGTCTGTAACACACCCCATACATCAACCCTTGAGCACTTCTGCCCATGTTCACCTGCACAGACTGAGGCATCAGGACTCTAGTGATTGCCCTGGTACAGCCCTTCCCTCTTCCCTCTACTCAGTGCAAAGCATTTTCCCTGAATATCATGACCTAGATTTTGCCATCAAATATCTTAGTGCCAACTTGCTGTTGATGGAAAATAGTCTGCTCTTTCATAAAAAAGTGCTTTAAATAAATATCCTGTTGAACACACAGGGTTCAACAAGCAGGAAAAAACAGATTTTCAAGAGCCCTCACTGTTGTTTTCATTAAAATTAACAGGAAAACTTCCATTAAACTTGAGGAGAACACTGTAACCAGTGATAAGCTACTTTAAAAATCCTGTCTGTATTGACTAAAATCCACAGTCTTACTCCAAACAAAAATCAGTTCCATTCAAGAGGCTCAAAGAACTAGACTATGAAAAATCCATAGGCTAATCAGCTCTTCAAAGTTATTCTTATTTGTTTCCTTGGAAATGAAAAACAGCCAGAAGAAAAAGTCTTCAAGCTCATGAAAATATTCTCTCTATAGCTACATTAAAAAGATCTGAGGATTTAAGCAAACGATGAGTGTTCACTAATAACCTCTTCAAAGTGTTCTCCCTAAACTAATGTCCTTGATTGTGATAGGAATAATAAAATTATACAGACTGAAATTCACCCATTCAAGTGGTGCCTGCTTAAAGCTAATTCTCTGTATGGAGGTCAAATTCAAGTCACTGTAAAACTGATAGCCAGATAGGAAACCCTGCTAATGTTTTTAAAATAGATGGCTGATGCTTTTCTTTAGGTTTTAATAGATTTCTCTTTTTTTTTTCTTTTTTTTTTTCTTTTTTTTTTTCCTGTTCAGATGTTACAATGAAGAGGATTAGGCAGTTTGGAGGACTGGACCTTTAGTCTGCCAGATTTAATCCAACATAAACCTCAAACCCCAACCCTGGGAGATACACTATAACTGGTTAGTGACCACTGTGAAATGAGTTGGTAAGAGCATTTTGGGGACACTTTCTTGGGAGATCATTTTTATAGGACTTGAAAAGGTCAGAAATCGATGGATTTTCCCACTATAGACACCACTGGGATCAATGTGTTCTAGTTTAGATCTGTATTTGCCTTCACATTTCCACTTCTTACAAAATCAATACCATAAAATCTAATCTCAGGCATGCTAGCACAGAAGCATTCTATTTTGGTCTGGATTTTTCTATATGACAGGAAGAAACTGGGCTCATTTAAAAAAAGCAACCCACCTACTGTTATTTTTTTAATCAGTTATTTTTTCAGTTTCTCTGCTGGTTAAAGAACCTGGTGGTTTTACTGGAGTATGAGCTCTTTTCATGAAATAGGCAACAAGAAGATTTCAATTGCATTTAATTTTTAATAATTTCAGCACTGTTTAGTGTAAAGGAAGAAAAAAAAAAGACAAAAAAAATCCCATCACAAAATCACAGCCCCTATCACACCAAGGCTGAATTATTCCCAAATAAGCTTTCTTCTACACAAGAACTTGTAAGAGGCTGTCTCCTGACATCCCTAACCAAAATCTGACCCAAGAACAGGACCACACTATCCCTCTACTCAATGTTAAACCAACACAATCTGAAATAGCTTCTTCAGCAAATGTATCATTTTGCTTATCCATTTTGTCAGACAGAAGACAGCATGACTGCTCACTTAGACAGTCCTGCCTACAAGTCCCATGAAAGTCTAGCAGCAGCAGCAAAGTGTCCCAGATTCCATCTCCCAGGTCTCCCAAACATGAAAAGTCCAAATCCCATCTCAGGAATGTCTTGCTTTCAGAGGGGTCATTTATTACCCACATCACAGAAGGACTTCCATGGTGCATTTACCAGAGAAATTATCTCTGTGAGGCTTCTGATACAAGAATACAAGTCAGCTTGGACTTCCTTGTGTCTAATTGAATAAAATTGCAGCTTGAGCTCCCACCTACAAGTGGCTTCTAGGAAGGCAAAATAAGCCTCCCCAGTCACCTTTGCCATCTCTCAAGATGCTTTTAGGAATGTGGAGTCACGTGTACTTTTCTGTTTGATGGGAAAACAACAACAAGACATTTGATAGTCCTCTGTATGCTTACAAAAAAATGAAAATTAGCAAGTTCTAGCCGTGCATCAGGAATTCGATCCGTTCTCGTATTCCAGCCCCTCTTACTAAAGGGTTGGCTTGAGAAAGCCCGGACATCGCCAAGGCACTTGTACGCTTACTTTGGCTTCCCTGAGAGCCGACCTCCTCCAGCCCCTAGACAGCAGCGTGCCAAGGCCGCCGGAGGAGGAGCCGCGCCGTGGAGCCCACCGCCCGCCCCGCAGCCCGCTCCGCAGCCCGACTGGCGCGGGGCTCCCGCTGCGGCGGAGCCGGCTCTGCACTGCCGCCACGTGTCGGGCAGTACTCCTCACTCACACCCGGCACGGGCAATGGGCCATCTCCTCCCAGCCGGCCAGATTTCATGCGGTACAGAAGTGCAGGAACCTTGGTCTACTTCCAAGCAGCGCCCTGACCGCTGCTGCAGAGTGGGACTCTCCCTGTCACGATGGACACCAACCCCATTCTGAATGGACCATACGCAGCAGCAGAATGGAGACTGTCCTGCTCTGAGACAACTTCTAAACTGATGACTGGGACAGCCACATGGGAGATGTCGGTTCAGTCCTTCTCCAGCAGAGAAAGAGATGAAGGTCATGTGTCCCAAGTTCTGGCTGAGTGTCTTAACCACAGGAATATCTGTATGCAACTTTCACGGGGAAGTTCTGATTTGTATGTGTGCTCTGGGATGCTTCTTGGCACAGGCCCAAAGGTGACAAACATGAGTGGGAGGAATTGTGGATCATGTAGGGTGCAGACACTGCTCTATTCAAAGAAAAGCAGAAGCAGATACAAAGCAGACATGCCTGGAAGCTGAGATGCTAGAGACTGCCAGAACTTAGTTGGTGAAAACCTGATGCCTGTTAGCTTTATGTACCTCCTGATTTGTAGTAGACTAGTTCATTTAATGTCTGGGCTTTCTCTTCTCTAACAGTGAGATTTAAATGCTGAAGTCTTTCTGCGCATTCATCGTGACTATGACTAAATGGCTGGTGCACTAAGACCCCAATACCAACATCTGGGATAGTCACATTCCAGTCCCTGCTCTAAATATTTATTTTTTTAATGTAAAACAGAAGCCCACCATCCAGAGGCATTCATAATGATTTGAAAAGTCCCAACTGACATGGAGTTGCATGCATACCCCAGTGCTCTACTGCCAGACAAAAACAGACCTGAGCCCAGGTCTCCCACACACTATAAGTGTTCCCTATCATTCTCATCCTCTTCAGATATGAGGGGATTTGATTTCAGATGCTGTTTTCAGAGTCAGACTGGACCATCACAGCAAGACAGTAGAAAGAAGTACACCTACTTTGTGAAGCTCATTAATGAAGAAGCAAACCATGGCTTGCCTTGTCCACAGAGCTATGAAAATTTAGAAGCAATGATGGAATGGAGACATTTATGGCGGAAAAGGCAGTGCCCAGAAACAAAAAATGAGAGATGTTTTGAGAGTCTAAGTTGGCAATTAGCCATTTAAATCCTCTTTTCTAGCCTATCTCCCTTATTCTAGATCATGAGGATCCTAAGTGTTCTTCTACTTAAAAGTTCTGCACACCTTTCTGCACTATCTGTGTTTGTTTAATAGAAGCAATATTGATATTGTTGTCTCCATACATCATTTCTACAAGCAATGGAGCTGTCTACAAATGAGGTCATTAGAAACAGGTAAATAAACTATTATATTCATTAAATGCATGGATATAAATACATGCAGTCAGGTAGGACAATTAGGTTCAAGGCATCATTATATTCTCTACTTCAGACATAAACATGAATGCTGGATCTTGCCAGGAAAATGTAACAAGATGAAATGAAAGTGGTTATTGGGTTGAGGGGTACTATTCCTTGTAACAGAATTACCTTATTTCCTGGGGCATTATAATTAACAACACAGTCCTACCCACAGAGGTAAATACCTCCAGGACAGAGCCGAAGGCTATCACCAGGGCAGCATGGGTAAAATAACTTGCACTATACTCCCAGGGACAGTTAAGGGCATCTTTTAATGATCATTAGACTTCAGCTGTGTTTTCTGTCAAAATCAAGTGAACTTGGAGCAACAACAGTGGGACTGGCAGAGTATTCCAAAATGTTCAACAACTTCAGAGCTCTTCATTCACTTCTATTCTTAAAGGGACATAGGTATAGGAAAAGAGGGGGAAGTAACAAAACCACAGCGTCTTCTCCCTTTGTCTGTTTGATCTCCCCACAGCTCCTGCTCAGCGATGGCAAATAAACTGTAGAGATCCAACCCTAACAGAGGGGCAGACCAACAAGAGGACATGTGACATCTGGATGAAAAGTTTCTTGTACTATCACTATGGCATGGTAAGGAGCAGGCTATATTTTGAAAGCAGACTCTTTGAAACAGGGTCTTGCATTTCATCTTGCTGTCATGCTGTGTTACCACACCACATCACACTGTGTGACATAACCAACAAACCCTGTTGTAACCTGCCTTAGTATGTGTCATGGGAAGGCAACCTACTGCTTGGTGTTTGTAAGGACGCTTCAGGAAAAAGGCAATCGTGCTGCTTCCCCACACCCAGAAGTGTACCAGAAGCAAAGTTGAATATAAAGTGCTGCTCTCTTCCATAAACAGCTCCAAGCAGTCATCACTTGTCCCCCAGTACAAGAACATTTCAGAAATTCCAGAGTACATAGCGATATGAAGCCATTGAAATGGAGTAACGTCCCATGAAGTAAGAGGCTGCCTGTTGAAACCTACTATTTCACATTCAAGTAGGAGGTGTTATGAGAGAGCACACCACAGCAGGGTCCTGGCAGCACACATCAGTAAGGACACATGAACTTTTCAGCACTGACTCAAGATATTTCAGTGTCACCTTCCACTGAAGTTAGTTCCATTAACCCTCTTCATGTCTTGTCACATCTTCATGGTAGTGATATCAGTTGGGAAATGCTACCAAGTAAGTTCTTAGGATCTTAGAATTTTACACTTTTCCTTTGATACATTCCCCAGGAATTACCAGTTGCCTCACTTTGTGAATATCCCCACAGATGACATTTAAGAAAGCACTCCCGTGATTTATCTTTTCCCCAGGGGATTTCTAACTTATGTGGGCTACATCTGTGAATAATGAAGTACAATGTCATACCACAAATTAAACACATTAAACTAAATTACTGTCTCACAATCTTTTTCACTTTGTGAACTTCTAACTATATATCATTGTCCCTGATATCTTCAATATCACAGACTCACCTTAAATTCCGAGAAATAGATTCTGTCCCACAGCTCAATAAGCAGAATTTTAGAAAACCTCTTTTTATATTCACCAAGCAGGTCATTTACCCCTGGATGCCAGCTCAGTCCAATGGTGAGATGCTCCCTTGCACTTTAGCAGAGAGGTAGATTTCATCCAGCAAGAAAAAAAACCTTCCACAGCAAACAGAATTTAACTGTGAGCCATGCAGGCAGAATGTCAAGTTGTTTCTCTTCTCAACAAAGCCACAAAGGTTTTTGGTTTTTTTCAACAAGAGGTATTAGGGAAAAAAAAAAAATCTGTGCAATATGATATACAGACCCTCCTGGTGCCCATGTGCTCCACCAAGGGCATCATGGTGAACAAGCAGGAGCATCTGGTCTGTAATTCCTTCATTACAAAAGAATGAAATATTCACTTCTTGAAGTGTCTATAGTTTGGTGTGAAAAAATAGAGCAAGATACAGGTCAAATCCTGACACCCAACCTGGATTACAATTCACTGGACTCCACCTCACAAAGTTTCATGTGTCCTTCACTGTTTGTGGCCTTGTACCTCTACTTTCTTGATGAGTTTCCTCAGCAGATCATGCATCTTTATTATGACAGAGTCACTGCTGGCCTGCCTGAGTATCTGCCTCGAGCAGCACGCAGGGGCTGTACAAAGCCAGCAAATCACCACGTGCTTTGATCTGGTGAAGAGTCCTTCAGTGTATCAAGGCAGGTATTTCACTGTATGCAGGAGCAACCCAGTGTGACATCAGTGCGAGTGGTATGGGGAGGAGAGCAGCTCACCCTCTTGTGTACACAGCAGGCACCTTGGCGAATGGCTGTGGGCAGTGTGATTAACAAGAGCTGGGAAGTGCAGCTATCTTGATGAAAGAGGCAGATTGGATTGCAGTACGAGATACTGTTCACATATTTGCAGGGAGAAAGGACAGTGGTAAACATTTCCAGGGACAGATGGACAGTACTACAGCCCCAGATGTATATCCAGGCTCCTTTAGGAGCCCCAGGACTTTGCAGCCATAAGCTGGCAATGGAATAGAATCATACTAAGGGATAAGGCTTGGAGGTCATGGAGCTGACGGCATTGCTGGACCAAAGGTCAGGTGGCAGTGGTGGGAATCTGCAGCTGGTACTATTCTCAGCTTTGGGGCTGTGATGTAGGCCAGCCATGTGCCCCATCAGAATGCTGCTGCCACCACAGGCCACAGCCATGAATCGAGGGCCAGGATGGTGGGTGGTAACTCAGCCCACAAGACTTGACAGGCTCCTGCACTGCTGGCACACGTGGGGTAGTTACAGAGCCACCAAGGCCCAATGGCTACCACCCTTGGGAGTGGGACCAAGAGGGGGATGTGCAGAGAAAGAAACCTCCAGCCCCTGGCAGGTGGCCTGCCCTCCTTGTGCAGCAATCTCGTTGGATCACCTCAGAGAAAATGGCTGAGTGCCTTGGCCAGAGTCCAAGCAGGACAACAAAGGGCAAGTGCGGGTGATTCACCTACTGTGCCAGACGGCTCTCCCTCCCCATTGGTGCCCGCCCTGCTCTGAGGCAGCACCCTGCTTGCCCCAGGCATGGGCACTGGCAGCTTCCGCTCCTCAGTGACCCCCTGGCACCACTTTTAAGGTTTTAAGGTTTTAATTCCAACAAACTGGCCCAGCTCCAGTGTAATGCCCTCCAAGCTGACAGAATCCTCTTGGAACCTGTAGGCTCCCACCTTCCCTAAGAAGAGCTCAGCTTTGTCTGTGGGCCAGCCCCTCTCAGCCACTGCCCAGCTTCCTCACACAATCTCACTTTTCTCCCTGGAATGTACCTGCAATGTGCTGGTTTGGAGGAGGAATAGCAGCAGACTGCTTTTAATTACATTGTTAAGTCTTTGGTTTCCAGTTTTGTCCTTGTGTAGCTCCTGCCACAAATCCCCAGTCCCTAAAGGGCTAAGGATGCTATAATTAGTATTAGGTAAGATTAAGGGTAGCTAATTAGCTAATTTATCTGGGATCCAAGAAGGAATACATCCTGAATGTTAATGCACATTACAGCTAAGGTCTATCAATCCTCATATCTTCACCAGCTTTAGTATTTCTGGAATTTGTTAGAGCAGCAATTTCAACAAATTTGTTCACTGGGCATTTGAGACACTAGTTTCTAAAAGTACTGAAACAACATTCACATTTTTTCCATCCTATTTTTCAGCAGCCTTTACATAATGTATTGCCGAGCTTTCAGAGATAGCAAAGCATAGAAGAAAGGGTTGAGAGGAGGTTTAGAACTTCCCTTTTTGTGGAATTTAAAATCTTGAGGTTTCTTCAAAATCATAGAAATTAAAACAATTAGTTCAGATGTGCAGATGATCAGAGGGGACCGAAAGGCTCACAGCTGAGAAATTGCATTGAATGTACATATCAGATCAGACACTGCATTGGTACATATCAATGCCTAGAAAGTCCCAGAGTCCTGGCGTTTTAACACAGAAGCCCATGTTTTATTCACTACATGTCTGTCCAATGCTTTGAGAGTAGTACAGTTGCACGCTAGAATAAACATGCATCACATCTCTAGTACATTGCTGTTATCATAGTTCTACCTCATGCATAGATATAAAACACTTTGTACTCCCAGTGGCTATGTATGTACTTCTTAAAAGCAGTTTATTTTGCTACATCTCTGAACAGTGTTTTCACAAATAGATGTATTAATAGTAATAAAATTCCCTAGTCCAATTTACATTCAAGTATCTTTTGTTTCTGGCTGGAGAAGTACATTTGTAGTGACTTCACAACCTCTTAAATTCTATAAATACAGCTGTACATCTTCTGTTGAAAAAAAACCAACCTGTCATGATTTACGGGTAACTCTCTCTGTTAATCCTAATAATAGGGTTAGGAGAAGCAATTTGCAATCTACTTTAACCTTTAAAGATCATCAGAGTGTGTCCTTCTGCTGCTCTTCAGCACAAAGGCAAACGGGCAATGGAAGAGGAGCAGCACAATTGGCCATTCAAAGCCAGGACAGAAGAAAAACAGGAAACCAATCTGGTTTAAGAGGAACAGCAAACTGTAAATATGCATCTTGATGTAAACACGTTCTCAATCTGCAATGTTCTGAGCATACACCCTTATGCTTCACAAATGCCTGGAGGAGGACAGCGCCGTTGTAAAACTGACTCCAAGCAATCTCATCTTCTGAGTTACAGCCTGGTAGCCTTATAAATAGCTCAAGAATTACATTCCTCCATCCTTCACCACTGAGTCACTGATTCCCACCTTTTAGCTGAGGAATGGATGCACAGTCTCTCCTGAGACCTGTGTTTTGTAGTTCCCTGACCCCATTAATGCCTGCACAACCCTTACAGTAATATGGAAGGGACCAAGCATAGACATTGCATGAAAGTGAGTCTCTCATCCGTTGACATACCTGTCTGTTCCAGCTCATGTCATTTCTGCTTCTCAGTCCCCATCATTTACTGGCCTCACACTTGCTTCTTGTTGCATGAGCTAGACTCCCTGGCTGGAGTCTGTCTCCGTAATACACTGCAGTCATCAAATTGCTGTGATGCATCCTGTCAGTGTAGACAGCATGGAGACTACAGTGCAGTAAGTAAGGGTAATGTAATGCGGCCACAGGGCCAAGAGGCCCAAGAGAAGCTGAGACTGGAAGCACAGGAAGCCTTCTCCATGAGGCATTAGAGATACTCATTCAGACTCACTGATTAATATTCCCTTGCCTAAAATGAAATATGCCATCTCAAGGTCAGTGTGAATGAAAAAGCACACTAGGGTAAAACCCCTATCTTGCTCAGATTAAAAGAAGGAAAAGGAGCCACAGAGCAGAGGGAAGCAAGCAGTAATAGTAGTAAAGATTATCAAGAAATTTAATAAAGAGCACTGCCTGTCATGTAGTAAAGGGGGTAGCTTTTTCCCTTCTTTTTCCTTTTATAAGTCTTCCTAAAGAAATAACCTTGGCTGACAATTCTGCAGATGGCACTGAGCAACAAACCAACCACAGTCCAGGAAAAAGTTCCCATTACAAACGGCAAGACTTGTAGATGGAAGAAAGTTCAAATCCCTCTGCAGGAAAACTGAATAAGCAGTATGTGAAATAAAGAAGTTGCCTCAAATATAAACCTCTAAGGGTTAAAGCTGGCCTTGAAAACAAGGGGAAGACAAATAATGTACAGACAAAGGAAGGAAAGGTCTAATACATCAGGTGAGGATTTGGACATGGTTTTGCTTCTAGACTCCTTGCAGGGACATTTTTAATGGTCTTTGGGGGTGAGATATGTTGCAGGAAGTCCAAGGAGGCTACAGAAATTGGTAATTATTTGCAGGAGATTTATTTCAATGAGTGTTGTGGTTTAGTTACACCTCTGTAGATCAGTACCCACCGTGCTTGTGAGTGACACCAGTTCACGGTGCTGTCTAAATGTAGTGGTTATTATTAGCACACGTGCACCATGGATGTAGAAGATTTGACCACTAAGGCCCAGCCTTTGGGAAGAAACAGCCTGTATTTAGTCATGTACATTTGCAATGATTCATGAGATTGTCTGCAATCACTGTAAAAATAGTACTTACGCAACTCGGGAGCTACTACTGAAATCCTGACATTATTGGGTCTTCCCCTCTTAGTCACACTCATTTCAATTAATTTCCATGCCGCCAAAAGAACTTAATACAGAAAAGGCATAAACCTGAAAGAGGAACTGGGGGAGTTAGGAAATGCAGCGAAAGGGGATGATCATTTCTTTGCAATTGTGATGAGGAAAGATTGCAGCTGTTATTCCCCCTGTAGAAGTGAAATGTGCAAACTCAACGAAAAAATGGAGAAAAAGCCTTAGAGAAATTTTTTTTTGTCAACCTGATGTTTTTCTTTAGTTTTAAACAGAGCATCTAAGGCATGGCTGTAAAGTATGAAGGAATTTACATTTTTCCACCCATTGTCTACCAATGCTGTCCAATTCTTTCTCCATTTCTGTGTGGTCCCAGCTCTGCATTTTTTGCTACATTCAGAATCTAGCCCACGTCAGCTCAGCAGCACCCTGATGAGTAGTACTTGAAGATGTCTCAGTGCACATGTAAGCACATGGGGCTTAGCCCTTTCACATGAGCAACATGCCAGACCTCATCCCATGAGCCGTGGTTCACACATGGGACCCTTGTGCCCCCATACTTTGGGAGGATTTCTGGCACTATGCTTCCACCACATCACCACAAATACAGATGGAGAAGAGACTTGGGGGACTGGGAAAGGGACAAGAGCTTCTTTCAAGTGTCCACAGCTACCCTTAAAAAGCATCCATAGTAGAACCTGTAGGGCTAAATGATGAGCCCCTTTCCTATATTGGCTAAAAAACTACAACTGCTGCTATATCTGTTGAATCCCTGGATATTGTCTGGTGAAGGAGCTACTCCCTAATGTGAAGAACACATAGGTGAACACACAGGCCCAGGCCAACAGGACAAGGACACCATTGTCACAAGAACTCCATGGATTCCTGTTTACTCCCATATTAACTCAAACCTGTGCTGTTATCTATCCATGGAGTTATACTGGTGTGAACATTCAGTTTCAGCTCTTCATATTGGACTGGATCCGTTCCTGGTATCTTTTCAAGTCGTCTGAAATCCATCTGAAACTGGTAGAGCTTTGTACTTTTGGCACTCTGGAAAACAAGGCTTTTGGAATGTACTCTGCCAGAATGTCTGTTTTCTGGGATCGAGGTGTCCTATGTATGTACAGAAGTACTAGGTGAGGGTCTTCAGAAAGTTCTTTCTATAAGGTTTGTCATGAACAGTGAAGGAAACTCAATTGATAATCTACTTTATAAAACTTGAGAAGCATTTCTCAACTTTGCATTTGCAGCAAAGCAGGTGTGCAATGTGGAATTGAAAAGCAAGTGAATGTACTTTGGCCAAATTATACAATAATCTGTGGTACATAAGACAAATTTTTGGTCCCTTGTCACTGCAGGTAACAATAATCTAAACTCTGCCTGAATCTCACTGTAGTCCTGCTGAAGTTGCCAGATCATTTCTTTGCTTTCTCACTCTGGTTTTATTCCTAATTCTTCATCCTGGCATGGAAATGGAATTTCAAAGTTCAATGTGCTCAACACAAGCAAAAGCAGGGTTAGCTTCCCAGTAGGTTAACTACAACTGATATCCCACTGGGCCAACAGTTTCCTCTTCAGGGCTACATGGTAGATGGTGCACAGAGACACATAGGTTTTGTAGAAAAACAAGAATGTAGCAATCAAGCACATATACTCAACACACTGGAAGATCCTTTACCTGTAACCCTGAGGTATCTTTTAGGCCTCCAGGTGTTATGAAAAAGAGCATTCAGAGATGTATTCAGGTGCAGAGCACTGAGCTGAAATGCAGTCACTGAAAAATGATCCTTAGGCAATCACATCAGGCTGGGCACCTTTTACATGAGTGATATTTCAGAAGAATTTACAAGGTCACAGCCTCTCAGAGTGTGTGATCAGGCAGCAGTACACAAAGCATAGCATATGGATCTCAGGAACCGACTTGAAACAATGAGCCACAGCTGAGAGCATTCAAGTGTGAAAGAGGTAGGTAGGGTGTGGGGAAAAAAAGCTTTTTTCTAGCATGTCCTATAATTTCCAGGACTGTGATGCAGTGTGATGTTAGTTAAGGACATTGGTAATCTCCAAAATGCATATTTGCTTACTCTCCATGGAACAGAGACAAGAGATGTAGCAGGTCAACATTCTTCTTACTCAGCTCTCTGTGTCTCCTGGCACTGAAACAGCGAGATGTCCTTCAGACAGATGTCCCCTGCACACATTAAATCAGGTCTCTAATGCCAACAGAGGTGGTCATTTGCATATAGACAGCTCTCTACTGGAAAACTGCCCTTTCTTCTAGAGAAGAGAGCAGCCTTCAGTTGGTAATTAATGATACTAATATCTGGTAGCTAGACAGCATTTGCTGCAATGGTGCTCTACAGGCAAGACCATTCAGAGGTCATGTTTTCCTATCCCATGACTTGTGCAAGAAAACTCCCTCATCTGAACAAATCTTAGAAAAAAAAAAAAAAAAGAAAAAAAGAAAAAAGCTTAATGAATGCAGAAGAAAAAAAAAGAAACTCAAGAAGAATGGGAACAATGACATGGCAGATACAGGTTAAGAAACACCTGGACAACTTAACATGAAAATACTGCCACTTGTAAGTCAAAGTGACAGAAAAGAAAGGATGAATCTGGCTTGTGCCCCACCTGATTCTCAATGTAACATCCTCACTGATCTCTCTTTTCAAGAATACAACCAAGGATACTTAGTTCATGACAATCAAAAAGGCCAAACTATCCGGAAGTCATCAGCTACCTAAAGTAGCTGAAGAAAGTTACTGGTTTTCCTCTGCACTCAAAGAAGCTTAAGTAAGGAGCAGACATTCAATGAAGCATCCATTGCCCCAGATACAAAGACTCTTCTGTGTGTCAAGTTCTTTTCCATTCTGCTCCTGAGAAAGGTTCCCACTGATGCAATGTTCTGATGCACTGATGCCTGGAACTTCCATGTGACTTGGGTCCTTGTTGCATGAGCCTCTTGCTTCAAATCTCATTGTCAGAGAAAGCTTTCTCCAGAAATCCATCTTCATATTTCCTTTCTCTGTCTCTCATCCTCCCATGCTTCACATTCTTCTTTGGTCAGAGGATCCAAATGCAAACTTACGTTTGCCCACCAAACAATATCAACTTTCCTTTAAAGCTGGAGTCATCACTCTCATGAAGCAACACGGGCATGGGAGCTCAGGGCAGTGGGAAAGCAAGCTGAGGTGTTCATGGCACAGCAGTGCACTGTACCACTGGGAACCACATAGTACTGGAGGGCCCTAATGAAATACATTGGCACAAGCATAAACCATTGTCTCTCTGATTACAAAATGGCTGTGATGAAATGACTACCAGGCTCTGCTAAAACACCAAGTTCTTATATATCACTTGTCAACCATCATTTTCAAAGTAATTTCAGAGGGTGGGAAATTATTTATGCAAGGTCACTGAATAGAAGCACAATTAAACCCCTCTGTGCCTAAGTCATCTGCCAGCATCCTAACCACTGAGATACTCCAGGAAACCCTAGTTTCTTTCTCATGTTAGCCATCCACAGGGCAGGGTATAGCAATAGCTATACAGCTGGGGTTTGCTTAGGCACGGTTATCAGGACAATTTTAAGGGGTGCAGCTCTGAAGCAGTACATGTGAGAAATAGATCTTTTCATTTGCAGCAAAGCAATGTAAATCACAGCATATTTATTCTCTGGAATCTATGGGGCAGAGGTGTTCAGGAAAGCCATACTAATATCACTTTTATACTTAAAGTCGACAAGGCAGGAAATGAATAATTTGTGAGGTAGGAGAAAATTGCAGACTCTACAGTTCTGTGTGGTTAATGATCTTTCCATGACCTTTCAGTTTTGCACCTCATCTTTTATTTAAACTATCTATTTAGAGCCACAGGGCTTTGTGCAAAGCACACGTCTGGTTCCATTTTTGTACAGCATTTCAAGATTAAAGTGAGAGTTTTTGGTGAGGAAGCCAGAGGGAGAGGCAGTAAGCAGTTTTACAGAGCTAAGCAGGGAGTCTGCACAGCAAGGCACAAAGGCTGCTAGGGGACAAGACTCCAGTCTTTGTCTTGCCAGGTAGAACCACATTAGCTACTTCACTCAGTTTTTGGTACTTTGCTAAGCTTGGGAAATTGTTACCTCTGCTCTCTGTAGTGTCAATGGAAAAAGGTAATAATCCTGAATTACCACCTGAACTCAGGGGCTATGGAGAACTTAGGGCAATGTCTCTATCAGCTGTAGGGACACTCGCTACTGAAGTTGGGTGTCCTGGTTTCATTCCTTTTTTTGTCAAGGTCATCTCCCTTGTTTCCCTCGGTTTGTTTGACAGAAGGATTGGGAAACTTAAAATAGTTCTCAAAATACCAAAAAGTATTCTCTTAGAGGAATATACTGAAGGACTGGATTGGAAAGGATTGAAAAAAAAAAATCAGCCAATTAAACTTTGAATCTGCACAGTTTTCAGAAGTGGAGAGCACTGTAAATCTCTCTTTAATCTGCACGGTGTTTGCACATCACGTCACTTAGCAGGATCCAGAAGCCCAGGTGGAGAACATCTCTGAATGTCTCCTTGGGAAACAGCTTGGCCCAGCACCCTAGTGCACTCACTCCAGCTGCACAGCCAGCACTGAAGTGCCATGTGTCACTCCCTTGGTTTGCTGGAGCCATAAACTCATTCAATTCAGTCTTCTGGGAACTATTTCGCCATTAAAAATGTAAATAATAGTAGCTAAAAAACTAACCCATAAAAAGCTTTGAAGTTTGCTTACAAACAAAATACCTTCAGAAACTGTCCCAATTGTGTTTGTGCTAAAATATTGACTTTTTGGGAAGGTAAATATTTCTCCATTGCTCATTGCATAGAAGCTTGTTGCTATTGTTTATTCACATGCCAAGGCCAGTAAGCACTGCTGCAGTGTGTATAATCCCAGTTTAGAGGCTGCAGTACAATTCCCAGACTGTTTCCCAGGAAGCTAGCCAGTGGCAATACTTTAACTCTGGAGAGAGACAGGTTTTATTTGCCTGCCTATAGTGCTTCTCTGCACCTTAAAATGTGCTTCAAAGTCTGTCTTGGTCTTTAGAGAAACCTCTTGAGCAAGCTGACTATGGAGCTCTCTTGTGTCCTGTTGCTGGACTCCAGTGCCTTGCACATGCACTTCTGCAAGGTTTGAATAATTTGTTTTTCCAGGGTAACAATCAATTGCAGATGATATTTGCAGCTGAGTCACTTCTAGCAAGGGCAAAAGGTAACGCCTGTTTGTGCAAGTGTAAGCCATATCCTTTTTTGGGGCAGTGCCATTTGAATATGGAGGGTGATAATTTTGCCCATCCTCCTCTTCCTTACATCTCATAGAGGTCTTATTTTGCATGTTTAATTTGCAGAACAACGGACTTCTTTTTTTCTTTTTTTTTTTTTTTTAATTCCTGTGACTACACCTAGAGCAGCCACCTCAGAGACTGGTCAAGTTCATGTAAGGACAGCTAATGATGCAGAGGAATAACCTCTCCCATCTGCCCTAGAAGAAAAAAAAAAAAAAGCATTTCCCTGGAAACAGGAAAAATAAGCCAACCTATTGCATTTCCCTGACAAAGTCACCTCCATATCATCCAACTCATTCATTTCCAGCCTCCCAAACATCCTCCCTCTCTGCTAAGCCAGAAATAGAAGGGTCGCCAAAGCAATGAACTCAGGCCATTACCAAACATGGAGAAGATGGATCAAACCTGGCCTTCTGCAGTGGAAATCCAGTGTTCAGACAAAAGATCACTGGGGCCTGAGGTCACAACCTTATTATAAGAATGAGGAAAATCTCCTGCAGGAGATAAGCTTACACATCTAGTTGAGGCAGACAGGAAAGAGAGCTACACAGCCACATAACTTCTAACCTCAAGGGATGGGAAACACGTGCCTACCGTGTGCAGGCTTGGTGGTGCTGAGGCATAGATAGATCTTTCTTGGACAAACCCTTTCTCTTCCCTCTCCTGCCTTCAGCACTTCTGTAGCTAGACAGATGGGTAGAATGACTCAAAGAAATGACAGAACTTGACTAAAAGTATATTTTTGTTCAGTGGTGGACCTATTACTTGAATCAGACTTCTGTATCCCAGGGTAATGTTCTACATACAGGAAGGTTCTCTTGTCCCTCTCTTTTTTTTTTTTTTTTCTTTTCTTTCTTTTTACTTTCTTTTTGCCTTTTCTCTCTTTCTCATGACTGCTTCAATCCCCATCCTCACCATTTCTCCAGACATCCTCACAACTCCAGCAGAAGTTTCTGATAATTCTGTCTGGTACAGACATTTAAGGAATGTGGGATAGACGAGTCAGATTGACAAACCGGACTCAGAAGTCTAACATAGACACCTGCCCAACCCTGCCTGCAGTGGCAGATGTGTCAGATGGGCTGAAAATAAGGAGATGATACCACAGGCAGGAAATTAATCCAATTTTAGAGATTCCCCACATGGCAATATTCTCCTTCCCCACACACTGACACACCTTTGTATAGTGACAGACTTCTTGCTCATCAACGAGGAAAGACTGATCTGTCATATAAAGGTCAGCAACAGTGATCTTGTAAAAAGCAAGACCACTACCTGGACTTCAGCATTTCTGCAGGTATATCAGCAGCAAAAGAAAGACTAGGAAAAATGAAGGCCTGGTGCTGAATGGGGCAGGGGACCTGGTGAAAAGAGCACGAGAAAGGCCAAGGTACTTGATGACCTCTTCATCTCACTCTACTGGTAATACCTGCCTCCAGTGATCCCAGGGCCCTGACATCAGAGGGAAAATCTGAAGTATTGAAGACAACATTGGTGGGTGAGGAACAAGTTAGGGAATTTAGAATGAGTATACACAAATCCAGGAGACCTGATCGGATACACCCATGAGCACTGAGGGAGCTGGCCAGTGTCATTGTGAAGCCACTTGCTTTTTTTTTTTCATCTTTGAAAGGTCATGGCAATCAGGGAGGTTCCCGTGGACTGGAAGAAAGCAAATGTCACTATTATCTTCAACAAGGGCAAGGAAGAGGAACTGGGGAACTACAGCCTAGTGAGCTTCACTTCAGTCCCTGGGAAGGTGATGGAGCAAATAATCCATGAAATCATTGCCAAATGTATAAAGGGCCAGAAAGTGATGAGGAGTATTCAACATGGATTTATGAAGGGGAAATTGTGCTTAACCAACCCAATAGACTTCTACAATGAGATACCTGGCTTGGTGGATGAAGGGAGAGCAGGGGTTGATGGTGGTTTTTCTTGACTTTAGCAAGGCTCTTGACATTATCTCCAATAAAATCCTCATAGATGAGCTGATGAACTAGACTAGATAACTGTATAGTGAGGTAGACTTGCAACTGGCTAAATTTCCAGGTGTAAAAGGTTGCAATGAATGGCACAAACCCAGCTGGAGGACAGTCACTAGTGTTCTACCTCAGGGGCTGATACTGGGGCCAATACTTCAAGATCTTTAATGATAACCTGGATGATGGAGTGTCATCAAGAGTTGACCCCCACCCTTCAGCTCTACCCTGGTGAGACACATCTGTAGTGTTGAGTCCAGTGCCAGATACACTGGCCATGCTGAAGTGAATGCAGAGAAAGGTCATGAGGTTGATAAGGGATTGAAGCATCTCTCAGATTAAGAGAAGTTGAGAGAACTGGCACTGTTCAGCCTGGAGAAGGCTCAGGGGCATCTTATCCATGTGAATAAATGGGGAAATCACTATCTCAAGTTGCTCCCTCAAGTTGCAGCAGTTGGGCTAGGTCATCTCTAGAGGCTCGTACCAATCTCAGCCAAGATGTTGTGCTTGATACTGGGTTACCTAAAATATGTTGTCTAAATATGTTTACCTGTCCCCAGGTAAACTGAAGGGGAAGGGATCTCTAAAGATGATCCTTCTTGATTCAAAACAAGAGCCTTTTAAAACAATGAACTGTACCTATATAATTGCTGTCCTTTTTGCCTAGCTTGTCCTCCAAGCTCTGCTATTGATACTAGTGTTTCATTTTCTTTGATTGTTAGGGTTTTTTTCCCCAGTCACTAATTTAAATATTATATAATGAAATTAAGCCACTGTTATAGTGCACTATGCATTTAAAATAGATTAAGTACTTTTCTTTTTTTTTTTGAGAATACTGTTGTGTTCTCCTTCAGTTTTTTCTAAACTGGCCATAATTTATTCAGCTCAGCATAACAAAGTAACTCTTTTCAGAACTCTGATCATTCCTATTTCCCCTTCTGGGCTCTCCCCTGTTGACCCACATCTTTACTGAAGTGGCCCAGACCCAACATAATACCCCAGCCAAGGCCTCACCAACGATAAGTAGAGCAGAAGGATGACTTCATCTGTCTCGCAAGCTGCATTCCTCTTACCAGAACCCAATACAATGTCTGCCTTTTTTTGCAATCCCATGACATAGCTGATTCATGTTCAGCATGTGATCTACTCTAACCCTAGAGTCTTCTCGAAAGAGAACTGCCAGCTAAACAATTGTTCCCTGTCCCAAATTGGTCTGGTTACTCTATTTCTGCACACGTAGCATTTTGCACCTGCAGCACTGAACTCTTCCTTTTCTGCAGCCTATTTCTGCAACTTGTCCTAAACATTTTGAATTCTGACCATAGCTTCCATCATACATGCAGCTTTGTCAACCACCAGCTTGTTACGGAAAAATACAACCCAGGGCAGACCCTTTTAAACCTCCATTGACTACAGTTTTTCATACTGATGGTGATTAAGTCATAGTTAAACTAACGGTGGACTTTCCAAGAAAAATTTTTCTGGCGATTATATAGCAATTAGTTCTAGAGTGTTTTTGCTTGTCATGTGGGGCTATTTCAAGATAAAATCAAGATGGAAGAAACTTACCTTCTCACCATCCCCTAGACCTTTGACTCTTCTGTAAAAGGAAAGATCTATTTTACATTATTGGATTTTAACAAATCCATGTTGGCTGCTGCCCACCTCTTGGGCTTGCAAGGAGTTTACTTGATACTTTTTCCAGAGTTTTACAGGGTTTGGAAGCTGGTCATTCTTCCACCTCTTTCTCCTTCTTTCCTCTGGTCCTCATTTTAAATGTATAACCAATCTTAATACTGACAAAAAGATGGTTACTCCATGGAAGAGTCTAGAGGGAAATGATGCAGGAAGATATGTCAGAACTTCAAACTGGCACCTCAGGACTGATGAGACCTGTGAGACTCTTGTCCCAGCTCCAAGTCACCAATACATGAATTGACTGTGTTGTCTGTCATAAGACAGAGAACATTAACCTACTAATGTATGGGTAAATTTGAATTACACTTTCAAAATGCCCACCTTTAAATGTCAGTGTTTGGAGAATAATGTCTGACTAGCAGAATTTGATTACTTCTGTGACAAAACCTGGAAAGACCAAGAATTTTAACATTCAGATATATTAGACTTCCTGCAGTGGAGAGTAATTGATTTAAGAATAATGTATCTGTGTCCTGGCATTTTGTTATGAAATTCTCCTGATTACTGTTGTGCTTTATGGCTGTCTTGACATAAAATGGTACATTACACCATGGGTCTCATTCATCAGGTATAATTTTCAAAGTAGACGGTTCATGCTCTCACAGTACACGTGTACTCCCAGGCCAGACTGCCTTGAGCAGTCAAATCAAACCAAACTGCTCCAAGCAATGTGCTCTGAAGAATCTAATCAGTCACGGGAAAGGGCAAAATCTCCTGCTAAACTTTTGCCCTCTCTGACCTTTCCCCTGACTGGCAGGTTTTCCTTCCAGTATTATGCTTCCTGGCTCCCACTCAGGCTTAATTTTCCAGCAGCCCACCTGTCATCAGCTCTGTTTTGCCAGATATAAGATCTCTGTACATCAATGTTCATTATCTATGTGTGTCACATTCAGCTTTAATACCTTCTTAGACTTTTGTGTGAAGCCTTTGCAGTCAGTACCTGTTGCAATGGGGGTCTTGTAACATTTGCTTGCAAACTCGGTTAGGCAACCTGATTGTGTTTGATGGAAATATCTTGAGTAAACAGCTTGTTATGTACATGGCCACTTGCTCAAGAGGTTGAACGTTGCATTACTCATTTACACATGGGATGTTTTGAAAATAAAACCCAAAACACTGCCTTCTTATCAGATAGTGTTTAACTCATTCATGTTTGCTAAGGATGATTCTGAAATTCCCTTTCTACAGTTCCTTTCCTCTTATGACTGTTTATGAAAGGTGACCCAGCCTTTGACTACCTCAGAGAGGTAGCCATAATTAATCAAAGCACAACTGAGGTACTTACATCCCTCCTATCTGAAATTTCCCTCCAGTTTAAATTGAACAAGGGTTTCCTTTCCACTTCCTAGCCTAAATTGTCGGTCTGGAATGTTAAATATTTGCCACAGATCTCTCCAAAGCTGGCTGTACTTCAGCAGGAGATAAAGTGACCTCTGGGAACTATTTGTGAAATTTTCAAGAGGTTCTGAAAACCTACAAGGAGGGTAAAAAAAAGGTTCTATATGCAGAATAAGATTTTTCCCTCAATGCTAATTAATTAGCATTATATTTATTTTGCAAATAGATAAACTGGATCAGAAAATCCTCAGCCTTATCTGCACACCTAAACTAGAGACAGCTGGAACCAAAGAACACTTTCAAAGATTTGACACTAACACCATGATTCCCAAGAAAAAGTCTCAAAAACCCAGCTGGAGCGCTTGCAACATAAACAGGGTCATGAGTCTGACAGAAACTGACTGTAATCCAGGATTTATCCTAGTCCTGGGGTTGTGCTGAATGACCAGCACAGCAGGAAAGAGTTTGTGGAATGCAGTCCTCAAGTAACCAGACTGATCAAGAGAAAACATGCTAAATCTTATGAAGTTGCATTTTAAATCTTCCTTGCTATTAATCTAATGTCAAAAGAGATTAAGAAAGAGGAAAAAAAGATATTTTTTGCTACTCGAAAAAAAACCCAACTATTATGATCCTCAATTTAAAAAAAAAAATAATAATTTTGCTATAGCACTAATTAACACTATTTAAGAAATCAATTTAAATCACCTGCTGCCATGATTCTTGTGCTGCGGACCAAGTGTCCAGCAAACAGTGCTCACAATGCTCCAATAGCCCCAGGCCTCCATTTTTAATGATTCCTGTCCTTTTTGCCTCCTGGACTCTCAAGGATTCCTCTTTCTATCTTGGCAATTTTCTGTGAAAAAAGTTGAGTAGCCAATTTTCTTTACTCTCAGACCCATCTGGCCAGCCACAATAAGCCACACATTTCAGAAACTGCAATAAAGATCAAACAAACAAAAAAAACCCAACCCAAACCACCATGGAAACAGCAAAGTCAACTACTCCTATTGAATTCTACCAGCTTTACACAGACCCCATGGGACAGGTTTTTAAGTGTTTATTATGCACAATTAGTGATGGGTTTTTATGTTTTTGGTTTGGTTTGTAGTGTTTGTTTTGCTTTGTTTTGTTTTGTTTTGTTTTGTTTTTTAAGAAAAAGGTTCCTATTGGGTGCTGAGCATCCACCTTGTTTTAAAGATCCAGCATACATAATTAATTCAAGGAACAATTGTGCAATCCTAATTTTCTGTCTACACACACTTAAATAAGTGGTCACAACCAAGGCTATGTCTATACCGGTAAAATAAATGTGCCTGGGACCATTCCTGGCCCTGAGGCCAACTGGCATGGAACAGCATGTCCATACAGTTAAATTCCCTCACCCATCAAAACAGGGTAACCATATTCAACCTGCCCATTGAGAGCTGAACAGCCCATGTTGACTCCCAAACAACGGTGCCTGGGAATTGTTTGGAAGCCTGCTAGTTATCTCTGGCCAGCTCTGCACAATGGAACATTTTAACTATTCAATAGCATGGACGATTGTGTATCAGGGCCCAGGAATGTGTGCTGCTTAATATACTAATATGGACATAGTCTGAGAGTCAACTGTGACCTGAAAACTTTGTTAGGTGGTAATTTTTTATTTTTTTATTTTTAATTCCCAACAAAAATAAATGTACCACTCGAAAATGAAAGCTGCCTATTGTCTCTCTATGGACTTCATTAAATTTTGGCTCAGCTGCTAGAAAATATGTATTTATAGTGCATACTATTAGTATTTATGTTGCGGGATTGCCAAGGAATGCCAGTCAAGGACAGGGACTCTTGCACAAGCTACAAACACAAAACAAGATGTATCTACTTCAAAGGTTTTGGGACATAAGTGTTCCCGCAAATCCAGGATACATTATCAACATCTACAAGACTAACTGCATTGGCTGTCACAGATAGATGGGAGCTTTCTCTGCCCTTGCTCATCCCAGGGTTGGATGTGTGGGAAGCACGGTGTTGAGAGATTCATTCGAGCTGGACAGGAGCCAGGTAGAGTCCAGATGTAGTCTAGACAAATCAGGCTATAGCTGCCAAGAGCCACAGTTTGGGATCTCATAGGCAGTGCCGTGTAAATACAGCCCTGCTTCTCCAACCTGGAGCTAGCCATATCCTTTCTGTGCCCCATGAGTGTGCCAGCTGGGTCTCAGCTGCCTTGGGCAGCCCCATGCTGAACCCTGCTTCATGGCATAGATGTGTTTGTTCTCCACACCAATCTCCTGGTGCAGCTTCTGGCCAACACAATTTATGTTAGAGCAACTGGATCAGTGTGAGACTACCTGCCTTCAGCCAGAGCTCAGTGCAGGCTGCAGAATTCACCCATGGAGCAGCCCCAGATATTTCTGTGCTATGGGCAGCACCACAGAACTGACCACAGAATGAAGACACGTGTCAGCATCAGGGAGAGCTCGTGGTTAATGCATGTGGCTGAGGCAGTGAGTGACAAGTTTTCAGCTTCACAAAACTAAATTAATCTTGGTGCTTGGGCAAAATTTGTATTTTATACCAAAATAAGAAGATTCTTTGCCTTTTATCATGTTCTTTGAAAATTATAGAATTTTTTTTTTACCCTCTATGAAGAAGAAAGAAAACAACACCAAACTGTGGAAAAATTACACAGGTTGGTTGTAGCAGAAACAAAACCGCCTGCATTCATCATTGTAGCCTCAGCCCAGTAGCAGCTAGGCTATTTGCAGCCTCACAAGGGACTGACTGCATCCTATCAGTTCATAGATTTCACTGATGTTTTGCTCCCACAAAATTCATAGCTCAGCTATGGACCCCACATCCACGAGTGCCTTCCAGTGGTTGCAAAGTTGGGGCTGCTGTCAACCCCAGGGCAACTCATTCCACAGCCTGCCAGGAACCTCTGCTTCCTGCTGTTTCTTCACAGGGAAAAGCCTTTTCATCTTAAGTCTTCAACTGAGCTCAGAACTGAGCTGCCCCACCATCATCTTTGAGTCTTTGCAGCACCTCTGCAGCTGCAGATAGTTCTGTGCTGATTAACTCAGGCTTGCAGCACCTCAGAGGTCAAATTGGAGTTTGGTCATTATTCCCTCTAATTCCAGCACTTCTAAAAGAGCTCAGATTAGTATTATTTACAAATATGGCAGGAGATATCTTGGTATGCAGTGTACTGGGGTGTCTGTGCACCAGATGGAGGTAGAAATGCCACCACTTCAGGACTCTCCCATGAATCTAATGCTCTTGATATTTGTGTTAAGCTCTGCCTAGAAAAAAAATGTTAGATTTTTGACACCCTATCTACTCTCAGGAGCCTCAATCAGGAGCCATCTCTGATACATATATCAATTGTGTTTAAATGCATTTTCAGGTACAGTAACATGCCAGGGCTGTAGTGCAGTGATCCAGGAAAAGGCAGTCCCCACTCAAACAAGTACCTAAGAAGAGGAAGGAGAATTGGCCAGTGGCAACTTCTACAGCTTCATCCTGGTCTCCACCTTCATCCTTTAGAAATGAGTCCTGGCTATTTTTTTCCACTGTACATCAGTGCTCTGGTCATGCTGGCTGGCACTGCAGGCAGTTTTGAGATAACTGAGAACAATATGGCTTTCCTCACCCAAGGGTGTGGTGAGTGAGCAAAATGTGGGTATTGGAACACCTTAGGGAGCTCTCTGGTCTCCGGCATGCTGCCAGCAAGGTCTCCCTGTCCAGTCACCCTGCTTCCATGAAGGGTCTCCAGTCACCAGGGGAAGGCTCACTCACAATGCTGCAACCTTGCTCAAGCCCTGAAGGACCCCCAGGAGGTGCTTCCAGCCCCATCATGTCTCTTCTGGTTTTTACTCTGACCACGCTCTCAGCATTCTCTGATGGGATCTGAGTGTGTCCATGTCAGGCTCTCCAGAAAAAGCTATCCATTGCTACTATAAAGAGATGGCTGGGAATTCAGTTCTGTGCTGTGATCTGAGGAGGATGCAGTGGGGTATGCCAGCTGTGTATCTGGCTTTTGTTGCAGTTGTACTGCTGCAGGGGTTAGAGTGTCTCCTGATTTTCCCAGAGATTTGCTGTAATACAGCATGGAGAGTGCTATTACTGATAAATAGAGAAGTCAGGACATCTTGTTCCAGGGCCATAGCCAGGTAGGGCTTCATGGTTGCCCTCTGAGCTAAGCACCTCAGCTACTCTGCAGACAAGAATTGAGTGTCAACTACGCTGCTCCAGAGACCCCTGCACCCAGAGAGGATTTCTATGCACACCTTCATTACCACTGCTCCTGCCACTGCCCCCAGAGCCTCTAAAGGGCAATGCCCTGGCCTTAGGGGACCTGCCTTCCTCAGGGGTGGGAAATGGCCTGTTCTCAGACAGGAACCCAGCACTGGACTCTGCCCTTCCCAGAGCATCCTCAGTAAGATGCTTTCTGCCTTGTATTTTGCTTATTAATCATAGTAATTTACCCAAACAGGTCCAGCTGCTGGTTGGTCCTGCTCTCTGGATTGTTGATCCAAGGGCAGATGTCATAGCTGGCAGCTCTCCCACATCAAGCAGAGAGGAAATAAAATTAATCTTGCTGGTTTCCAACAGATAATAAAATATTTGCAAAAGAGTTTTTTTACTTCATTTCCAGCTTTTTTTTTTAGCTTTTTTTTTTTTAAGTCAAGACTCTTTTGCCCTCATCTTCAGAACAGCTATTGTTTCTCTGGCACAAGCCTGGCAGGGAGCAGCACTTGCAGGGAGGGCACAGGGCAGCACTGCTCTAAGCACCTCATCCCTGAGGAATGTCTCAATTTTTCTGCAGTCTTCCCAGGACAGAACAAGGCTCTACGTGCAGCCTGGCAGCCAGGCAGACCCTGTCATTAAACCAGGTACCAGCTTCTTCTGAATGGGTAGTGGCAATCTTGGAGACATAAGCTTTTTGCCATGCCAGCTATAGAAGCAAAAATGTATATAATACAGTTTACATTAGCTGGCTTCTTCTTATCTCTGTGTTTAACAATCACATCAGCCTGTGTGGTACTCTGCAAGCCAACATTTCATGTGAACAGACAAGTTGTCAGGAGAGACAAAAATGCAAGTGAAATGATAAATTCGAAGCAAGCACTTGATGAGCACATTTGCATACATGAACTTTAATCTTTTATCAAACATTTAGTAATGGAGGTTTTGTTTTTTTAAATGAAGAACTGCTCCAGTTGTTTGATGGTGGAAGATGATGTGTGTGCTGGGAAGAGAGAAAACAGTTTGCTGGCCACTGGTAGAAGTTCTTTTGGGCTCTGCTGATGTCAACGCCTGCTCCCTGCATGGAAAAGATGCAACATGTGTAAGATAAATGAGTCACCCTGGGTCAGACCCAAGGCCAGTGACTGCTGTGCTCTCTTCCCATCTCTGCTACTGATTTGCTTTATGGCCATGGTGGGTTTGTCAGGCCAGAAATTTGATGATGCCTTCCCAAACTGTCCCTTAAGAAAGCAGCTGTTCCCTTAAGAAAACAACTACTGTTTTGCACAGCTTCATAAAATAGCAACTCATCTCTGTTACTTCCTTGCTTTTCTACCTGGATAATGAAGGTAATTGCTAAGATGTATGTTAGTGCCATATAAGCAGACATGATCTTGCCAAGACAAATGTGCATCATTAGGCTCTGTAACCCTTTACTGTAGGATGGAGATGTTTGAGTTACTCAGACCAAAGCTACAGAAACACTGAGCTCCTCGTGGCTGACTTTACCCCCTCGAACATCCCTGGATCACTGCTTCTTCATTAATTCCCCATTAACAACTACTTTTTTGCATCTGTCACTCAGCCAACTCTTAATCCAGGTAGAGTGTGTCCTATTCATCCTGTATAATGCAAGCTCATTAATCAACCTGTCATGTGGTGGAGAAAGCCAAGAACAACGTGTCAAACAGATCTCTAATGTTGTCTGAAGAAAAAAACAGGTTTCTTTGACAAGACTTACGTTCCACGAAACCCTGCTGATTAACATTGGTTTTATTTTTAGCCTCTAATACCTTGTTGTTGGAGGCTTGAATTATTTTTTGGCAGTTGTGTCGAGGGATACTGTCCTCTTAACCAGCCTATTGCTCTGCAGAGCATCCTTTTTACGACTATTAAGTCCCAGAGCTACACTGGCAGCCTCACGTCTTTGAAATTTCCCCAAATTCGTAAATACAAAACTCTACCCAGCACTTTAGCTGTCTCCTTTAAGATACCAAGATAGCCAGGCCAGATGATATGAAAAATGTTTAATTTTAGCAGATGCTGCCTCACATCCTTCATTTTTCCAGATGGTAAATCCTGTGTTCCATCCACAACATTATATGGGATGAATATCGCTCTCCTTTCCCAATGCAGAGCAGAAATAGCTATTTAGTGTTTCTGATTTTTTTTTTTTTTTTGCACACCACTGTTTGATTTTACCATATGCAGTTAGCAATTGATCTATACTACCAGGGGGGTGGTTTGGGGAGAGGAAGCAGCATTGTTCCTGACATGATTTTTTGAATGTTTTCTGCATTTCTTTCATACTGTTGGTTGTTGATAGTCCATTAATCTTTTGGTTTCCTTTTATCAATCACTTACATTGTTTTAACTTCTAATTTATAATCATCATGGGTTTCTGTATGTTTTATATGTAATTTCTCCATGCTATATTGCTCTTTCTACATCTCTTTCTAAACGGGCTGTTTCTTATCCTACATATCTATCTTCCATATCCATGATATCATGGATTTTCGAACATCCAGAAGAATAGTTCTGGATCATTTCCAGTTTTCATTAACACTTTACATTTTTCATTTATGCTCCCAGTCAACTATGCCTGCAATATACTTCAAATATGTACACACACATGTAAACACAGCACAATCTTGAGTACTCAGACACATGGGGACCACAAAAAAAAAGTGGTTGCCTCAGCAATAACTTGTATAAAGTAGGAACACCAAGGAACAGACTTGGCAATGTGTTGTAGTGACACCAAAGTGAGAGAGTGTGTTTAATCCACCCTGCGTAGGGGAGCAGGCCTTCAGTCATCTCATCACTAAAAAAAGTCTGTGATCTTTGTCTCTGGGATGGTGCTCTCTGCTGCTCCGCAGAGTTCTCAGCTTCATCAGTCACGGTGAAGTAATGTGATGTACCAGCCTGTGTCTCCAAGAAGTGACAAAGTTTGTCAGTGTGTGCCTGGGCTTCTGACAATGACACATGTTCTTCAGGTCTCCTGACTTCAGTAAGGGCACCAGCATCACTTGGATTTTCTCCGGAAGAGGCTACAGCTGGAAATCTGACCACAGGGTCACAAGGGCTTAACTTGCCCCATAGCTACTAATGTTTCATGGCAAAAGCCCAATCTTTGATGCAATCTCTTCCAGTCCTTCCAGGCCATACACTTGTGTACAACTTAACTGTTGTTCCACCACCACCAAATCCTCTACCTCTGAGATATCATCTTTATTGAAAGGTCCAGATGTCTGAAGCACCAAAAGCTGTTGATGAAGTGGATATTGTCCAGCACCACAGATATGGAGATGATGCTCCCCACCACAGGGCAGCAATAACCTCCACTTGGGTTTTGGGTTCAACCTTGTGTGCATTTCTGAATATAGAAATGTATGGGTGTTTACATTCACAGACGTGTCTGCACACACTGCATACATAGGCTGATAATTAGTGCTCTAATCTACTTGTATGAGATAAATCAAATTTGATATGATCTGTGGTACAAAAACAACTTCTAATTTCTAGATGAAGTGATTAGTCCTTCCATTTCCATCAGGAGGAGGCTCTCTTCTGAGTTAGCCAGAGCTGTCTGAAGTTTAAGAAATGTACCCCTGTTTTTTTAAACTCCGGGGAACTACTTTTGGCTGGATAAAGTGACCCAACTAACAGTAAATTAAAATCCTGGTGGGGTTTCCTTCTCTGAGCTGTGAAGAGGTGACTGGAGGACTGAACGCCCTGTTCTCTTGTGCAGTGAGGTGGTCTTTTCACAGCCACCCATCAGTATTTCATTTCCAGTTTTATTAAGTAGAACTTCACTCCATAAATCACATCTCGTTACTTGCAGTACAAGAAGGAAGACATTTCCTGCTGGTACTGGGCACAGATGCTATGCAAGCTTTTAGAGCTTGGCAGCTGCACAGAGCCCAGACTTGGTGCAGAATTACAGAGGTCCTGGGTTTCCCAGGACATCAGAGAGCATGTAACTCTGCACCTTTGCAGATGATCTCAATAGAAAGCACAAGCTGCTGTGGATGCTGTTCAATTGGTTCAAATAAAACAAGGTAAGCTGAGCTAATACTAGTATGAGAGGAAGACAGCAGACAAGCTTCTCCACTGTGCCTCAGCTGTGCACTTGCTTCAGTGCCCAGAACACCTATGGACAGTTTGGCGTTGAGTTTCTGTATGCTTTTGGGGTAGAACATTTACCTGTGCTTAACAACTGTGTGACAGTAGCTGCTGCATTCCCCAGTACAGTGTCTCAAACATCCCCCTCAATAGTACAGTAAACAGTTGCTTTGTCTTTTGTCTTTATTAGTCTCACAGGAGACAATATTGCCTTTGCTTATGACCCTGTGCTCTTGCTGGTACAGCCATCTTCCTGCCAGAGCACGTATTGGTTCCTGAGCTCAGGGTGCGTACAATGTGTTTTGTTATGTGTTGACACAGACACATACACACTGGTTTACCCTAATGACGTGGGTGCCTCTGAAAACTGAGAGCTAAATTTCAGGCAACCATGGGGGCTATGCAGGATCCAAAATATTACAGGATGTCTCCCTGCATGTCAAAGCTGATTTTGGAAGAACAGGGAGGCCAGAGCAAGAGGAAAAAAAAAAAAAAAAGGAAAAAAAGAAGTAAAAATACGATTTATAAGCCTAAATAGCCTTCTAGCATCGGTGGTCATGATCAAGCTTTCCCTTGTCAGAGGATGGACTTTGACTAATTGAGCTCCCATCCTGAAACCATGAGGGTACCTGAGCTACTCTCAGGTCCTGCTCCAAATTCCCAGGTCACAGTGACATGGCCCCTGTGCTCCTCTAGCTTTGGTTACATCATTCCACACATCTCCTGGCACAGGCAGACATGGGCAAGCAATTCTTGGCAGCTGCCTCTGGAGCCACATTAGTCCTGTACTACAGGAGCTCCAGCGATCGAGAGGCCTCATCTTCATCCGGCCAAAAGTTTCCACTGCCCTGCCTCTCCTGCAGAAGAGATTGCAGTGGCCACCAGTGCAATAGGTGCAGAAAGTGGAGCCTAGCATCTGGATGGGATAGACATCTGCTTCAGCCTGGTAGCCTGGTTGTCTACAAAGCAGCTTAGAAGGTTATCCTAGGTAAAAGAAGGCAAACAAAGCAAACTTGTGGGCTCGTTTCCATGGATACTTGCCTGAAAGTGGAGGCATCCTTTAGAAGTCTTCATAGCCTCAGTGCCACAGATTGTTATGAATCACTTGGGACAAATACATCCTCAAAGCAACAATGACTTTTTATTCCATTGTAAGTAGCTCATGTGTTGATGTTTTAGAGAATAACATTGCTTAATGTGTTTATACTTTCTGAAGGATGACGCAACAACGTCTCTTTATAAGGTAACCATGTGGCAGGTACAGCATCCATGGCAATATTATCCAGAGTATCCTGTTGTTGTTTGGAATTTTTCTTTCAGGTATTTGGACATAATACTTTTTTCCCTGTTACTTTTTTTACTCCCGCAGATACGTGCATGGCTTCCATTTATAGCCCATGCCAATTTCACTTGCTGTGGGGACAAAACTTTTTTCAGAACTTCTAAAAAATTTAGTAAACTCCCTTATGTGTGTTTATGCAGCCTTTCATCAAAGACTATAGAAAGAGGCCATGTGGTCTTGTGGCTAGATCAAAGCTAGAAAGCTCCTGAGATCTAATCTGGGTTGAGCCAATGACTCATTGGGTGGTTTTGGCAAGTCACATGATCTCAGTTGGCTAAAGTCTATCCAGCTGAAAAAAGCAGGCAAGAAATACATGCTGAATCCAATCTGAGCTTTCCAGCACAGATGTACTTACAGCAAAGAATCTAAATTGATATGCCACACATGTAGGCTAGAGTTAATAGTAACAAAGACGCCAAGCTCTTGGCGGTATGTATTGACTCTGGACCTGTGGCTCTTTGCATTTGCAGCACTCAAACAGCCTCAACATATGCAGGATTCCCTGAACAACAGGCTGTATACATGCATGAATACTCAGGCTCTTGCGCTGCACTCATGCATTTCACTCCATTCTTTAACACACCACCGACAGCAGGTATCTTACGTTGTCTGCTTCCCCAGCCAAGGAGCATGCTTGGTTCTTTTCTCTATCATTTCATTTCATAACCATTTTACCAGATGCTCTCAGGATGCAGTGTGCAAGGGCACAGGCAATTACCATGCAACGGCATTTTGGCTTTGCACGGGCCTGCAGCCTGTAACACTGCTCCCAGCCTACCTGTGAGTGGGAAAAGCCCAGCTCAGCAGCTGCCTGATCACAATCTCCAGTCAGTATTTATCCAACAACTCCTCCTGGAGAGATTCTTCACTGGCAAATAAGTTCCTTCACGTGTTTTCCCCTTTCATGTGTTTTCCCCTTACACCTGTTTTGAGGCTGAGAACATTCGGAAGGCAGTCCTGATCCTAATCTGTATTGTAATCCTTTTGGCCAAGGATGGGATGGAGTGAGAAATCTTTACCTGACAGTCACAATATCTGGAGGACGATTGCGTGCCCAGTGTTACACTGCCGTGTGGTGATGGGGTTCAGTCACATGCAGGGTGGTGACTGTGGTGAAAGTAAAGGGTTAGAAGTAAAAAGCTCCTACATGAATCTGCAATTTTCACTGTTACTGAAACCTTCCTGTTCCTTTGCTTACGTTTGCAAGCCCAGTGAGTGAGTCAAAGGGTGCTTCTTGGCTTCCAGTAGGCTGGGTGCAATCTTGGAGTCATCTAAACACGTGCCCCACCATCCCCTTTTCTCCTCTCCCTGATCTGAATAAGCCCAGAGGCAGAGCTGCTGTTGCTTATTGAGGCAAGGGACAGTGGGAGCAAAGTGGGTGGCAGCCTGGCCAGCCACACAATGATAAAACACAACCAGCAGCCGGGTGACCTGCAAAATTCCCACCCTCAACTGCTCTTGTCCTGGATCTCCTCTCCACAACTACACTCTTCCCCTGCCACCACAGCTCCCAGTCTCCCATTCCCCGTGTCCCATGTTCCCCAGAAACCCAAGTTCTAGTACCATGGGAGAAAAATTGTTTCATGGGCCAAAAGTTGCCCAGGCCTCTGTTAAATGCATAACCAATGACCCCACCTGACAGGTGCTACAGTGGAGAAGCCAGAATGCTACTTCAAACACCAGTGTGTTCCCAAGCATCTCTCATGACATCACACACACCAACATAGCTCAATGCATCCAGCACCAAAACATCCCAGAGAGCTGATGCAGGATGTCCACATGCTTCTTAAATCTCCATGGGCTAGTTTTGCTGCCAAAAATCACCATTTTTCTCTTATTTTCACAGTCCTTCACAATTGAAACCACAGCTGAAGAGCCCAGAGGGATATCTCATAGTTGGAAGTGTTAAGAAACTGCAGCCAACCTTTGAAGATATTTTGGGAGGCACAATCAAATTCAGGCCCTCAGTATGAACCTCAGAACCGTTTTGAAACACTACAGAACTACCCAGATTTATCTGCAGTAGAAGGCAGGGAAGGGAGTTTTGAACTAAAACTAAGCAAAGCATTTAAACACGTATTAAAACCCACTCTTAGTTAACACCCTGCAACTGGCCATCCTGATGATTTCATTCTAAACCCAAAAGAAATATATTTGTCTCGGGGAAATAAAACCACTTTTCCCTGAAAATACATTTAGGTTTTCCTAACAGACACAAAGGGTGTCCAATGACTTCTTAGTGCTGGGCTCATCCTTCCTGTCACAGCAGCTGCCACCACAGCTGGATACTCATCCCTGGTAGCTGTTACTTACCCAGATCAGATCTGGAGCCATGGGACTGCCTGGTGCAGGGTCACATACTCAGGATGAAACAAAATGTCAGCAAGCTCCCATGGTCTTGGCATCCCCCATGCTCTATTACATACACTAACAAGTAGTGGCACAGTAAACTTTAAGATGCAGTGGAATAATTAGAACAATAAATTCTTCCAGGCTGAAATTATGTCTTCTGCTGTGGGTAGAAGGTGAGTGAAAAAAGAAAGCACTTTATATCTACAGCAGATCTTTTGAAGAGATTCCTGAAAACAGCCTGGGAAGAGGTATCCTCTCCCTGCATAGAGGATGTGAATCCCCAGGGTAAAGGTCACCTCTCTGCAAGAATGTAAACATCTGCTTCTTCCCATCCTATACCTTGGGTCCCCCAAAGGACTTTCCAAAAAAACCTTCAACCCTGGGACTCATCTGCTCTGAACAATGATCAATCCTTGCATTTTGCATGTGGCTGAGTTTCACTCCAGTAAGTAAAAAAAAAAATTAATAAAAATAAATATGGAATTGGGTAGAAGGAACTACCACGCCTGTGTGTCAGATATGGGAAGAGTCTCAGCTTCTGCCTCAGGCTTGTACAGCTCTGCTCTGGATGGAGAGCCCAGAGCAGCGCTTTGCTTTGTGCAAAGTGCTGATGCCAACAAATACCATAATAGTGGAAGTAACTTGAACAAAACACTGCTGGCTAGCACAGCACTTCTGAACCCCAGCCACTTTTTTTTTTTTAAGCTGTTTTGAAAGTTAATTGTTGAGTCTCACCAAAAAAAAAAAAAAAAAAAAAGGAAAAAAAAAAAAAAAAAAGAGGAGGGACACTATTTTCGCCAAGGTTAAATTGGGTCAAATCCTGAAAGCCTGACTTCAGGCCAGACTCTGCAGTTCCCATTGATTTACACAGGAATGTTGCATGCACTGGAGAATTTCTCCCTGGGTTACTGCTCAAGCTGGGTGAACAGTGAGTTAGGCTCTCCCAGTTTGAGTTAGCAGGCAGCAAGCAGGATAGCAATGTAGTGGGCTGCTGGGCAGGTCAAGCCTGACTTTGCTTCAGATTACAGTGATTGCATTATAATTTATGACAGAGAAAAACTCCTATGTCCTGAATACAGTTGCATTATAGTTCATGTGAGAGCAAAACTTCTGGATATACCCTTATGATCCAGCTGGGGATTTTCTGCATGTGGGATCTGTGGTACCAGATACCCCACACATGGGAACTGGCTCAGCTCTGCAGAAGACGTGGTGGAGTTGCCAGGGTTTAATTGCAGTACTGCTTTCTCAGAGGCATCTGGTTTGAGTTTCTAACTTGCACCAATGGGGTAGGACCCTCATGGACTCACGGCAGACAACTCAGCGACGTGCTGGTCATTCCCATCCACAGTTGTCTTTGCCTCTGTAACTCCCTGGCATTATTTCACACTTTGCTAGCAAAGGAGGAGCAACTAGGATATGTGATGGCTCCATTGGTATCATGCTGTTTGTTCTTGTCACCGGGAGCATCCTCAACTGGCCCATAACTCCAGCTCCCTTAGGCTGCCCAGCACAGCAAGCAGATACAAGATGAGAAGCTGTTCTTGTGTGTTTTCAGAGCATGCATTTTCTATACACACACAGAGTGATTTATTTCTCCTTTGAACTGCTGCAGCAGCCTGGATCACGGCTGTATCATTATCCACATACTGGTTTTGTTTTGGTTGATTGCTTCCCAGTTTAACTCCTCCCTATTAGGTCTTTAACTGAAGAATTTCCCCTTTTGTTTTTGAGGCCTACACACATCCTTCAGCAGCTGTGAACATACCTAAAGAAAATGAGGAACATACTTAAAAAGAAATCTAGCACATTGGTGCATTATTCTGTTGGGTGTTTTATGTGATGGTCACTGGAAGAATCTCAGTACTGACCTGTACTTTGTGTTTGGCATGAAGTGAGACTAAATAACCCTGTCTGTTAAAAAGTCATTTCTGCTAGTTGTTTCCAAATGAATCAATAACCCTTTTAACGCCACAGCTGTGAGACCATGATCCATCCACCACTGGCTTTTGAACTGCTTACAGTCATAGCTGGTGTTTGTTACTGTGTGCAAGTCATCCATTGACTTCGAGAAGCACTGGGGATGTTCAGGGCTTTGTGTTTAAGTGACAAACCTTGGACACACTTCCACTCACCAGTGCTGGGAGTTCATTGCGACTGGAGTGCCTTCTGAAATGATTCATCCTGACCTTTGCCTGAGACATGCAATAGCTTCCTAACAAAGATGAACTAGATTTGTGGAAGAACCATTCAAAGATATAGTGGAAAATTTCCAGAATTAATTAAATGCAAACATTTGCAGGGATCAAAAGATCTGGACACCTGTTTCCTGGCAAGGCATTGGGGTGGACAACTTGACCATCACTCATGTGTCCCAGTGCCCAACCGAGATTAGCACCTGGGTGAAGAGCAGCTGACAGGTGCTGAAGATAGCAAGACTGAGGTCAAGCTGATAGGAAGAAGAGAGGTAAACTTCATTGCTTTTCCAGATGCCTCTGCCCAGCATAGAATCCCAGAATGGTTTGGGCTGGAAAGGACATTAAATGTCATCTAGTTACAAATCCCCCAGCCATGGGCAGGGACATTTCCCAATAGATCAGGTGGCTCAAAGCTCCATCCAACCTGACCTTGAACACTTTGAGGGAGGAGGTATCCACAACTTCTCTGGGCAACCTGTTTCACTGACTCACCACCTTCACAAAAAATAATTTCTTCCTAATATCTAATCTAAATCTACCATCTGTCAGTCTGAAACTGTTACCCTTTCTCCTACCACTGCACTTCCTGATGAAAAGTCCCTCCTCATCTTTCCTGTAAGGCCTCCTTTAGGTACCATAAGGCCACTATAACATCTCCCCAGAGCCTTCCCTTCTCCAGGTGGAACAACTCCAACTCTCTCAGCCTGTCCTCACAGGAGAGGTGTTCCAGTCCCCTGAACATCTTCATGGGCCTTCTCTGGACTTGCTTTAACAGGTTACATTCTTTGTTATGCTGGGGCCCTCAGACCAGATAGCATTCCATGTGGGGTCTTACAAGAGTGGAGTAGAGGAGGATGGATGTGGATCTGCTCAGCCTTGCTGTGCCTTCTCACTGTGGGAGACAGGCAGTGGCTTAGGATGTGTGTGCTGGGAACCCCCAGAGACTTTTTTTCAACTCTAAGGTACCAGAGCCTGAAGGCAGGTTCTGAGCTGTCTCTACATAGCACACCTATATGCATCCCATAGCACTCATAATGAACCTCTGACAACATGGGGAGACCTCCTTAGCTTCAAATCCCCTTCCCCACACACAGGTGCAGGCGTTGCTGAGGGAGGCTGTCAGCAGTGCTGAGCCACCCTCCATCAGCACACAGCCCCAGCTCCCTGCACTGCTCTGCCTGTGCTGGGTGAGGCCTCTTCCTCTCCAGCTCTGACTCATGCCCACATGCATGAGCAGGATGTGCATCACGGGCCAGCCCTGGGTCACAGCTCGCCCTGGTGCTCTGCGGGACCAGCCCTGCCTGTGTACAGCAGCCAAAGCCCTGACAGCAACCCTGAGCCATAAGCAGCCAGTGTCAGGGACTGAAACTGAATGTGACTCCAGTATCTTCCCTCCAGAATAGAAAGATGTCCCAGGATGGACCATCTCCTGTCTGTGGCTATTAAAGGCGATGCTATGACTTGCCCAACAAGCCTGCAGGCAGGGGAGGGCTGGAGTACAGGTCCCATCCTGACATACCAAAAACTCTCCCTGCAAATCAACCCTTGCCCCATGATGAAGGGGGATTTTTCAGGGTTTCACTGAAGTTGGCACATGCACCTGAAGCACCTGGGACATAGCCGGGCACAAAATGCTGCTCCCCCTTCAGCCAAACCACAAATCCTGCTTTTGCCTACGCACCCAGAGAAAAAGAAGAAGAGGAGATTGAGAAAAAACGTTACCAAGTCAGGAAATCATTATGGAGGAGGGTAGTAGTTCCTCTAACCTCATGCATGGGGAAAGAAAACTATTTGCTGACGTTGCCTTATTTTTTAATTTATTGTTTTGCCAGCTGCTTAGATAAAAGGACAAAGCTCTGCCTCTGCTGTAACAGGGCAGGCAATCAAGCATGCCTTTGCAGCACAGAACATCTGGCTGGGACACCAGTGATGAGCAGGGAATAGTCCAAAGGGTACAGAGAACACATCCTTTCACATCCCTCTTTGCAACAGTGAGGACTGAACACTTGTTCACTCTTCCTCACATGGAAGTTTGAAACATCCTGGAGATCATTAACTTCAGCAGACAGGGCTCTTACATATTAAGGGTCACAAGACCAGTGATGAAAAAAAATCCCATTAATTCACTGATTAAGACTTTCTGTCCTCTGGGGTCAGGGCCCCAATGCCCTGGGCACTGTGGCCATCTCAGAAGGTGGCTGCCCTGCACAGAGCATGGCTGCTCTGCATCACTGCTGATGCCCACAGGGAGTGAGGGAAGCACAAAGTCCCACCAAAGCTGGGCCAACTGGTCCTCTTCAGTGGTTCCAGTTGTATTCTTGAGCTTTGGAGCATAATCTCTTTTCAAGCATGGTAATTTAATGGAGCAGTACCAAGCTCTGCTCTGGAATTCACTGCCGCAGGATTTCAAGACCCCAAAGTACAGATAGGTTCAGAGGCAGCCAAGAAACTGTTTGAAAGGAATATCCTCGTAGAATGGTTTGGGTTGGAAGGGTCCTTAAAGATCATCTAGTTAGAAGACCCCCTACCATGGCAGAGACACCTTCCACTAGGTTGCTCAAAGCCCCATCCAATCTGACCTGGAACACTTCCAGGGATGGAGCATCCACAGCTTCTCTGGGCAATGTGTTCCAGTGTTTCATCAGCTTTTCAGTAAAGAATTTTTTCCTAATACCTAAATCAAATAATCTTCCAGTTTGAAACTGTTTCTTCCTCACCTTTTCTGTAGACCCCATTTAAGTATCATGTCCTTGTGCTGCAGGGGGATATCACAAGAGGAGCCCAATGGGCACCTATCCCTCTCCCATTCACATCTGTAGCCATCTTCTGGTGCTTCTCGAGGACCAGGTGGACCTGTTGGACAGATAGCATCCTGCCTTCTCCCAGATCCAGGCAGCTTGGGTACAGGCATTAGCATGGTGAGGTGCAGGGTTCATCACCATGCTTGCCAGCCAACAATTTCACATGAGCACTAGGGTGTGCACTCCCACCTTTTGCCTGGGTTTAAGGGCTGTTGCCCCTTTACTTTGCAATGAAGGCTGCCAGATTATCTTTGTGAGCCTCTTTCTGCTGCCTTTACTCTCTTGGGCAAACACACCAAGTGTCCCACTGCCCATTGTCACTGGGCATGAGATTGTTGAGCAGACTTTGGCCCCAGATTTCCTCGATACTTTGCCCCCAGTATGCTAACATGGCAAGAAAGTCTCAGTGTTTGAACTTCAGCGAGACTACAAATCTGACAAGTTGAGACTTGGTGGGGATGTTATCAAAAGGCCCAACAATGGCTTTACACTCAATTACATTTATGGTTTCTGTGATTCATCTGAATGTTTATGGCTTTGTCACTACCTGGAAGTTAAGAAAAAAAAAAAAATGCACCCTGTAATGAACAATTTGCTGGTGCAAGACACTGGGTGACACAGGAGAAACTGTGCAACTGCCTTAGGTGGTAGGGAAGAGCCATTTTCTGTGGTGACCAGAGCTATATTTGATTTCTTAGGCAATGTCAGCTTTTGCATGCTACATTCTTTGGCTAATCGCCAGCACAATGTGTAATACTTTAGCCACACTGTTGTTACTTAATCCTTTCCTAATCTGCAATTTGCGCAAGATGGGTAAAATCTAAGCAAAGCCACTGAGAACATCTCCACTAATAATTTATCAAACTCGACTTTTGTTGTTGGCAGGAGACAGTAGTCAGTGGAGGTGAATGTTTTCCCACAGCAGCATCGTATGATAAACACGGGGCAGCTGATTCATGCCACACTTATTTTCTGTCATCCACCCTTCATGTCACCCTGATATTTCTTCGAATGATAAGCTTGCCCGTGTGCTCTCAAAATACCACCGAGGTCCCAGTTTCAGCTCTTTCTGCAAATTACACATTAATTAGCCATTAATAACAGTGGGAGTTGCATGCAGAAATCCACGCCCGCCGTGATGAGACCTTGCCCTCGGTGAGCAAGTGCCCTACTCATCACCTGCCTCTCAGCGCCAGAGCTGCCTCCGCAGCCCCAGAGACGAGCGTCCCTCGAGAGGAAAGCGCACGGGCGCTCATCAGCCCTAATCCTGCTGTAAAGAAAAGCGTTACCTCTTGCTCTATGAATTTTATTTATTTTGGTCCTCTGGGCAGTGCTTGCTGTTGTTAGAAACATGATTGCTTCATATAGTTATGTTAATGTTTGCATTTGACAGAATGTAATTGATACTTCTGCTGCTCCGGCTTCAAAACCAAATTAGGAAATGAAGTGCTGCACATTAGCTTGTTTAGCTGGTTAAATACTGTAAATAAATACACACAGAGCAATGAAAACTAATGAGTTTTCTTTACAGCATTTTCTAAGTAGCTGGCATAAAAAAAAAATAAATGTTCAGACTATGAACTCATATTCTGAAGGATTTGTCCTTTTGCTGCAACAAAAATTGATCCTGGCTGAAATCTGAACTCTGGATTTCACTTGGAGAACGGGGTTTTGCAAGTTATGGAGTGGTAAGAACTGTTGCAAATTTCACGGTACTTTTACCAACAATAGTTCTGAGAGATGTTGCATTTAACAAAGCCATTTTTTGCAAGGGATTAATTCAGACTGTGGTTACATGTCAAGCTATTCTTCTCAATGCTCGCTAGAAAAGCATTACATTTGTAAGAAGCATTTGCATAGGGTATTTCTTTGTGCTGCTAAATCTGTGCAGTGCCGTAATGCTCAACGTCGGGGGTTTTTAGCCTGACAGAATGCAATAGCATGAAAAAAGTGGAGGGAAAAAAATGCTCTTCTATAAAGAGGTAATCTGAAGAGATTTGCTCGACAGAATGCATTCAGCATTGATTGAATAAAATGTGTTTTACAAGTTACCTCTCAGACCTGCCCTCAGTGCATTAAAGCAGAGCTAGAGAAGAGCATTGCACCAGCTTTGAGATCGAGCCAAGAGCAATGAATCTTCACCTTGTACAAATGTATGAAAAATTGTTCTTTTTCCCCTTTCAGAAAAAAAATACATAGATGCAGAAGTGCCATGGACTGACTTGGAGGTGTTCTTCTAAAATGAGGGCACTTTTTAGCATAGGTAGAAGTGAACCTCTACCAGTCCTTCTTCAGTAACTGCAAATAACCTCAGCAGTATCACCTGCTTGGCAAAGAGATGTTGACCTTAAACCTGAGCTTGCTGAGCTGGCTATTTTACCTGGCCCTTTAGGAGGAAGCTGATTTATAAATTCTGCTGTGCTACTTCAAAAGAATATTATTGAACTGATTCCTAAATTGCAGCTGAAGTATCAAGAGTTGATAAAAATAAGTATTTAGGATGTAAGATCTATTTTGACTGGGAGGTGATTTGATGCCAGTTTAGGATGGATCCCAGGATGCTGGGAAAAACATCAACTTTTCATGTGTTTTTCAGCAGTGAGGAGGACTGAAGGCTCCTAGCAGCTTTCAGAGAGGCCACCCATGTCTTGCAACCAGGTCTGAGGAATGAGAGGCTCATACAGTCCTCATCCAAAAGGACCATTTAAAAATAGACAAATCATGACTCCCTTAAAAAGAAATGTATGCATTGCATAAATCAAAGTTCTCACACCCACCATCAAAGTTTAATCACTTAATATGCTGGTTCTTTCAACATGCTGTGAAACTTTGTATACAATAATACAAACGATGGGGTTACAAAGCAATAGCAATTTATTCTGCTGTACAAACGGATATTGCATTATAATCCCTAAAGCAACACAGAGGCTGTTTGCAGATGTTACTACAATGTGGCATTTATTTTAATTGCTCTGCAACGTAGCTCATGTGAAATAAAGTCATGGGATGACCTACACATTCACCTATTAAGAGTGACTTAACTGCAAGGGGGAAAAAAAAAGTGTTTTGAAAATTTTTCAAGGTTTCATCAAAACACAGGTCTGCTGCAGTTGATTTAAAAGGATGCATCAGGGCTTCTGCTCAAGTCCAAAAGCATGGTAAGACACAGGGCAATTTAATCAGCCAGGATATGTGGCGCATGTGTTTTTACAAGTCTTGCAAGAATAACATCAGTAAAGTAACTTGAGATATTTTGGTATCTGACATTCACTCAGCAAGTGCTAAGAAAATATGCTTACTGCACAGATTGCTGGTTTCTTGAAGTGGGAGTCAAGGTGCCTAATTATAAATTCAGGGCGCTTTGCTTTATCACTGCCCAGGTCCCTGATGCCTCCTTTTCTCTGTCCACTCCCCTTCTTCTAAAAGCAAATTCCTTTTTTAAAATCGTTCCTGCTCAAGAAGCTGCCTGGAAGAGGTTGCTCTGGTGAACAGATTTCAAGCAAAAGGACAAAGTTAAACATGAGGCAAAGTATAAATAAAAACCAAGACTCTTCCTCCTCCTCTCTACTTGTGAGAGATGATCTCACCACTCTGGGTGGATTACAAGAGCGGCTTGATCTCTTTCAGGAAAGCACATTCTCTAACCTTGATACTGCTGCTATTTATACTCTTCTCCCCAGAAAGAAAAGCAGCTCTAATAATCTCTCCCTTAGTTCTTAACAGGAGCGCTAGGTGGCCCCTGCACTGCCTCCTGCAGCTGGGTCAAGAACCTGCCCACTGGCTTTAGCTCCCCATGAAAGCCAATGGCCCTGACTGCTACCTTTGCTTCTGGATGCTCACTTTTAGACACCTAAGACCTGCTTTTTCCCCTGGCTTGAGCACCACATTGCCACAAACACAGGTGAAGAGTGACAGCCTTGCGATGCCCTGGCATTTTCCACTCCTGGGGAAGAGATAGGATTGAATGCACGTGCTGAAAAGCAATAGGGTTTCTAAAGTTCAGAGGCAGAGCTGTAACTCTCTCCTCGTTTATCAGATGAAGAAGATACACATTTCACATAGCTCCGGGAACATCTTGGGCCCTTTCCACCCCCCCAAAAGGTTGGAGCCATCCACTGTCCCCCCTCATGCCCCTGGGGTCCGGGAACATCTTGGGCCCTTTCCACCCCCCCAAAAGGTTGGAGCCATCCACTGTCCCCCCTCATGCCCCTGGGGATTCCCCTCAGGCAGATCCGGGAGTCAGGGCTCAGATCCCAGCAGCTCAGGCACAGTGGGACACGTATGGGGACTTTAGACAAGCTGATCCTCTTCTATGTCACACTCTACTTTTTCAAATTAAATCAAACATACTCAAGCTGTGTTCCCCTCAAAATATCACAAGAAATGGGGACAAACATTATGAAACCAAGTTTATTAAAACTTTCTACAAGTCAGACTTTACCATCCAGGTTTCCACATACATATACATATTTACAAGTGGGACATAGTGTTTTTAGCTTTTCTGGCAGAGTTTCCTACCAATATATACAACTGTACTGTTTCTCATAGAAGGGTTAAACTGTATCACAGATACAAATGTCAAGCAATCATGAGAGGTTTAGTGCAAAGGGAGAGCTGTAGTGCCCTGCTCTTAATGCTCATGATTCTGTCAAGTTAGTATTGCCAACAATAATTCACATTAAATTGCTCTTTGACACCTCTTATTAGGACAAACAAAGTACAACAAAACGAGAAAACAAAACCCCAAACAGTAAGGTATGTACAAAGTACACAGTCCATGAGGTATACATGGTATTCTCAGAACATGGTGGGACTGCAGCTTGCTGGGGGTTAACCCTTAAAATTACTTCCCTGGAACTGTGTCGTGTAGGGGACATACATTACTCACCTCATGGCCATTTCAGAAGCCATGCTCCCGTTTAAGGTGAGGGGACATCTCTTTGCATAAACCACTGGACACAAACGTGAGACGAAGCAGAAAATTTAGGCAGGACTAAGCTTTACTTACCCCCAACCCTGGAAGCTAATGATTTAGATATACTCATTATCCACGCACATTGGAAAGACTATGAATAATCATGCAATAAAACCCAAAACAAAACAAAAACAAATTAAGGGAAAATAAAAAATATAGCCAGAGGCAAACAACATACCTGAATAATCAACTAAGGGCATGTGGAGATTTTACTCTTAAGACTAACTGTTTTGGGGGGTTGGAGGGAGAAAGAGGAGAGGGGATATGATGTTTTCAAGAATTGAGCTGGTAGGAAAACACAACCATGTTTACTTGTACTGTACAAGATACCCCTTATCATTTTCCAAGAGAAGGTGCCCCAGCCGATAGTGTTACGGTTTGGTAAACGGATCTGTTTTGGCACTCGGAGCTAACAAGACCTGCTACTTGACAAGCTTGCTGAGGGCATAAGTTAGATAGGCTACGCCATGGCAACGCCAGGCTTAAGTCTATTTAACATGCTTTCGCAGTCAGCAATTGGAATTGGGGGGATCCGGCTGGGATATCCACCAGTTTCTGCTTCGGAAAGACCCACAGCAATGATCTGTCTTACAGGTGGATCTAGGAGCTTCATGCCTCTGGAAGTAAGATCTGCTGGAGAAGCAGCAGCGAGCAGGCAGATGACTGTGGTGGAAGAAGACCTCCTTTCCTCATCGAAGTGCACTTACAGTCAGGAAGCTACTTCACAAGCTGGCCAGAGCTGCACATCAAGTCGATTCCCCCTTTTACCCGTTTCTGTCAGATTTGCTCAGTTAAAGGGGCACCTTGTGCCCCCCACACCCTACTCATCATGGCTAGGGCTCCACACCCCCATAGCCACCACGGGAAAGCAGATGAAGTTTTGCTTCTGTCTCACACCTCTCCAGTCATAGGAGTCTGCAGCCAAGATGCAGCCAGTTGCACCAGCAGAGGATATGGGAGGCAGCAGAAAAGCCAGGGAACTCTCACAAAGCTGCAGGGGTCCTCCAGGGCCAGCAAGATGGACCTACCAGACGAGCATGAGGATGAAACTCTGAGTACGCTCAGGGAGCAGAGATCTACAGATTGGCATTGATTTTGAACAAGGTCACTTTTTTGACCATACTGGCACTTTTAAGATGCTCTTGAGTTTGCAAACGAGGAACAGTGAAACCCTAGGAAGATGTCGGAGGTGAGAACCATAGAGGTTTTGGACATTTCAGGGTTAGCAGAAGAAGGAACTAATATCGTCACTGTCTCCGTGGTATTCTGGAACAATTTGATCCGAAGTTCCCGTCTCCTGGTCTGTATATCCAGGCTCCAAGACCGCCTCAAACCAAGGGTGAAGCAGGATCTCCGGAGCAGTGAGTCTTTCAGAGGGCTCCCGCCGCAGGAGGCTGCGAATGAGGCATCGGGCTTTGGGGGAAACGTGGTCAGGAATACAGAACTGTCCACGGCGGATTTTGGAAAACAGAGTGCTAGGGTCCGAGTCATGGAAGGGATAGCGTCCCACCAGAAGGGTATAGAGCATCACTCCCAAACTCCACACGTCAGCCGATTTTCCTGAGTAAGTCCCTGTTGTGTTTAGGATCTCAGGGCTGACGTACGCCGGGCAGCCGTGCTTGTCTGAGAGCGCATCGTCCTCACCTTTGATGATGTGTGTGTCTTCCAGGCTCTCCAGCCGCAGCTGAGTCCTAGGGAAGGCAGGAGAGAAGCCCCAAGTTAGAAACAGCAACACCCCGGCACAAGTAAGCATGGCAAGTCATATTCCCCCCACCATTCCCACTCCCCTTCTCGCATCAGCATAAAGGAATGGAAATACTTTTAGTGTTGTTTTGGAGCAGAGAAGTTGCCTGGACTCCTGGATCTATGTAATGAAAGAGCAGCTACATGCATCAGGTAGGCACTCAGCAATGCCCACCTATTGAGCAGGGGGTTTAACAATGTGGGGAGGCTCTCCATGAGCACCAGCAAGTCACCTCCCACAGTGACAGGTTGTGTTGCAGCTGCAGGGGGTGAACTGGCTGCCATGCATGGTACACGCCACCATCTGCGGCTCAAGCTCCGAGCAAACGCGTCCAGCTGCATGGCTTTGCAAACTGCAAATCCCAGCTCCCTGCAGCACTTATGGGGACCTTTGGCTCTCCTGAGTTTTGGCTTTTTCCATTTTATTTTGTAATTTATTGTTTTTGCCTCTCCAGAGGGTAGCTCCGCACCTGCCACCTCCCAGGTGGAGATGGGTCCACCCCGACCTCCCACTCTGGGGGCTAAGGGGAGCTTTGCACCAGCGAGGCAGCTGGAAGGGCTCTGCGCTGCCTTGCAGCCCGCTAGGGTGTAAATGCCTCGGCTGCAGCCTGTCCTCAGCGTGACCTCGACAAATACCCATTGGTTCTGCAAACGGAAAATATGACTCAACGAGAACCGTGGGCCCGGGATTGGCTGTGAGAGCCCTGAAACTGCACCTGTGCCGAGTGCCCGAGTCTGCCTGCCATTGCTTAACCCTCTTCTTGCCAAATGGGATGCACATGACACTCGCCTGTGCAACGCGTTATTTCCAAATGAGCGAGACTGTGTGCAATGTAACATTTCAACAAATGTTTCATCTTCTTATGGGAGGGAAAAGCTGCAATAGTTTCCTTCAAAGGAATTACTTTCTTTGCATGTCAACATACGGTTGTTTCTGTTTAAGGGGGGCAGTGCTGGTTACTTTTCTTATCAGGCTTATAAACGATTCCTGAAAGTGTTAGCCCAGATAAAAAAAAAAAAAAAAAAAAAAAAAAAAAAAAAGGTTTTCATCTGCTTCAGTAACATCGCCTTCAGTTTCATCTGATTAAGCACAACTCCATTACAGCTCTTCTTTTTTCAGCTTTCCATGGGATAAGCAGCTAATCAGAGTCAGTTTTGCTGATTAAAAATTTATTTCTGTCTGCCACGTGTGGCAAGGTACTACAAGAACTGCAAGCACTCCAGGGAAATACTGAATTATTTCCCTAATCTAAATTTAACAACTAGATTCTGGATCTCCTCTTTATAAACCTAGGCTTCAGGCTAAGTTTTACCAAAGTGCTCTCCTTCGGTGCAGGATTCCCAAGGCAATAGTTAACCTCGTCCCACCTTCCCTCCTGTGTGTGCCCACATCCACGGGCACAGGAGGCACAGAAAGCACCACCATTTGTAGTTGGGGAGGAATAAAAGCCTCGAAGGACACAGGCACTCTTTTCATTAGCAGCAAAACCCTGATCGGCGGGGGATTTCAGTGAGAATACCTCTCCCGAGCACACGTCTCCCAGGCACAAGGAGGGAGTAGAGCTCCCGCTCCCCCAGCCAGGTTGTTCCCCCTCCCCGGCACAACGCCTCTGCCTCCCTACTCTCCTCTCTGCCTTTTATTCATTTTGCAGTGAATGAGCGGCACACATGACATCTTCTGGCGCTAGCGAGCATCCGAACTATCGGCCCTTTGTCTGCCAGCGGGTTTCACTGAACTTCTGCTGAATGAGAGGAAGCTCCTGGTGAGCTTCCTCCCTTTCATCAGCCGTGATCTAACCAAGAGTAAGTACACACCAGTTAGATCTGTGACCTGCTACACGCACGTGATGGGGACCTATTCGGCTGTTTCCACTCCCTGGGACGCTCTTTGCGTCTCTGGATGTGTCGTTCCGCCCTCTCCGCTCCCCCCCGGGCTGGCTGGTGACAACTGCTTACCTCTCTTCATTAGAGAAGACAAATTTCCTGAGCTTGAGGTCACCAAGTACGATGGCCGACTGGTGGCAGTGAGCGACAGCGGAGACGATCTGCTTGAACAGCCGAGCAGCCTCCTCTTCTCTTAGCCTCTTGCAGCTCCTCACGTAGGAGTGCATGTCCCCAAAGTCCTTTTCAAAGAACACATAAGCCTTGGTGTCCCCAAGGATGACTTCAACAACCCCGGTGATGTTTCTGTGCGACGGCAGCTGAATGTAAGGCCGGATCTTGTCTTGGTAGTGTTTCAGGGGGAACACCTGTAAAGAGGAAATTAAACCAAAATTAATTCTCAAGGGCGTTGAAAGCAACCGTTCGCGTAGCAACTCTCCCCAAACAATGACGAGGGAGCTGGAGGGGAGCCAGGGCTCGGCAGGAGTGCCGTTCAAAGCGGTGACCGAGACCCTTCCTGTACGTTTTCTATTGAAAGGGATGGGGGGGATAAAACAAACCACCGTCCCCAAAACCGTCTAGGGAAGGTACTGCGAGGTAACCCGGAGCTACAGCATACTCCCAGCTCATGCAAAACCCCACCGGCGGCAGGCCGGGCGTTTCTAACCGGCGAGCTGCGGGAGGATGTTTTTCAAGGCTCTCCCCGGGTCGAGCGCTCAGAAGAAACGCCGGGAGGATCTCCCTCCCCGCCTCCCTGTCCGCGCCCGCGGAGCTCCGCGCTCACCTTGCAGCGCAGCTCCCGGCCGGAGCTAACGCTCAGCGCCCTCGACACCTGCTCCCGCTCGGCCAGCGGCAGCAGCAGGTAAGAGGCGATCAGGCTGGGACCCGCCGCGCCGCCGCCGCCGGGAGAAGCCGGGGAACAAGGCGACCCGGGAGCGCTCAGGCAATCCGGGGGTCCGCAGTCGACGAGGCGAGGGCACTTGGCGGCCGGCGCTTCTTCGGCAGGGCCGTCGTGGAGGGTCTGGAGCCGCTTGGCCGGAGCGCTGCGGCAGCGGGCGGCCGGCAGGAGGGACGCGGGGCGGCTCATGGGGGGGTGCGGGAGCGGGCGCGGAGCTAGAGGCGGGCGGTGCGCATTTGGCGCATCCCTTCGCTCTCCCCGCCGAAACCTCGGGCCGTGTCCACCATCTGCTGCCGACTCCGTGCTAAAGTAGTTGGAGGCTTTAAAAAAAAAAAAAGAAAAAAAAACTGGGGGAAAAAAAGCGCGAGTCTCCTCCTCCCGGCCCTGACGCACGGGGAAATGGGAGGAGGGAAGCTCGGACACGCCCGCTCCGCACCGCCCGGTGCTCGCTGCGTCCCCGGTCTCAGCGGGCGACGCAGTCAGGCGGGGTGGCGGGTCCCCGCGTGGCTGCGTGGCCCGATGGGACCGGGTGCACGGCGGGGACCCCCCCACGTCCCATGGTTCTCCATCCGGTCTGGAGCAAGGACATCTCATGTCCGATTCAAGTCTGCTGGGGTTGGCAGCGCTTGGGGGTCACTCCTGACTTTCGGGGTTCGCCCCTCCTCGCAAGCCCAGCGTTCTCACAAAACCCTCAAGCTGCCACCGCCCGCTTGTGAGCACAAAGAGGCAAAGGAAAATGTTTAGCCCGGCTAATTGTGGAGAGAGAGCGAGCCCAGCACCATTCCCAGGAACTTCTTTATGCATTTGCCGTGGCTTTTCCTCAGGCCCAATTATTGCTTTTTGCTAATCACTAATTAAGTGTTGTTCATCCCAACGTTTGCATCATGAAGCCGTTGTTTAAACCACTATGTGTTCACGAGCATAGATTTAAATTTGCATCATCAGAAATACTTCGCACTGGGTGTTCCCCATGTTAGACCTACGAGCTCTCCGAAAAAGGAATAGCATCGAGAGCAAGCAGCAGTCACCAGACAAGTGACCTGTGTGGAGTTGAGCTCACCATCGGGCTCAGAGTGCGTGTCTAAAGGAACAGAAAATGCATTTGCAGCCAGGAGTGTTAGTAAACGGAAGGAAAATGAGAGAAAACCAAACAATCTGTGGAAAAAATGCAAGACAGCTGTAGTTTTGACAAGAGTGCTTAAGAAGGAAACTCTCCAGCTTTGCTGTTTACATATATGCAAATTTTCTGTAACTCCCCAGTAGCACAGGGAGACTGTGTTTTGTTATGCTGTAGGATCAGTTCCTATCTCATTTCAGTTTCCCCAACCCTGGTCTGTTTAATCAGCAGGGAGGGCCCAGGACAGGGTCCCCTCAGTTCTGAAGCCCGTGCTGCCAGGCGTGCAGGTATTTGCTCAGATTCCTGATAAATAACTGCACAGCAAACCCGTGCGTGCCTTCTAGTGTATTTTAAGAAACACATGAAACTCTTGTGCAGGATGACTCATAGCATAGCAGTCCCATTAATGCATTTAAACATAACATGCATATGCCATAAAGGGATATCCCAGGGCCTGCATTTTCCTTTTTTTTTTTTTTTTTCCCAGAAATACAATTCCGTTAATGTCTGCAAATTGTTTCTAAGCGATTCACCACAGCTCTCCAAAGACACTATTTTATTTAGTTCCTCTCATAGGTAAAACATGTGCAAGTGTCCACCAGACCTTTATTTTACTTTTCCCTTCCTGGTGGAAGTCTTATGATTGGGATGCTGCTGCCAGCTGAATGTAGCTGGTAGGATGCTGCCTGTGGGCTGCTTCCTACATCTGAGACAGCACAAGGTAGGGGGTTGTCAGTGCTTTTGGGGACTGGGGAAGTGTGTAGACACATCAAAATAGCAATGGGCCCACATAAACATACTCACAGACATTACTAGCATGTAACAGCATCCAGTGTAGCTCTCTCAGGCTGAGATGCAGTGTAGGCAGGAGCAAGGATGTCAATGTAAAAACCAAGGGGTGCACTCAGGGTAAGTACATACCTTTGATCCTCATCCTCCTGAAGATCCTCCTTTCTCAGCTCCTGTGCTAGCTCACTGTCCTCATTGAGAAAGGGCCATATTGAGGAGCCATTTGTACACATGGATTCAGAAGCTGTGTCCTTCACCTCTTAACAGTCCACAGCTGATCACCTCAGGCTGGCCCCATGCCACCAGGACCAGCACAGGTGCTTGTGCTTGGTTCAGGCTACTAGCAGCCAAATGGAGGATGGCACCTGTTTGTCCTTTAGAAAGGCAAAAATCCCACCTCACCATGCTGTCTCAAAAAAAAACCCCAACAGCTGGGGGGTGAGAGGAGAACAGAGCACAGAGGTACACACATTGCACTCTACAGTCCTGCCACAGGCTTCTTGTGTCCAGACAGCCTCTCCTCACAGAGATTCCCCAGACTTCACACTCTGTGGGGAGTCCCTGCCAAGTAGAGCACAGAAACTGGGTGTGCAGTCACAAAGGCCAGGAAAAGATAACTATATAGACTAAACTTCAGTTGTCTACATGTGGCTGAGGTAAACCCAAGCTCCTATCTCCCCGGTGTCAGGTCTTTGCAAAATGTGAGCAGTTCTTGACAGCAGAACTTTACTGCTTCTTTAAAATGCCTGGCATGCTTTCAGGTACTCAAAACATTAATGCCATGAATAAATATATAGTAGCAATTATTAACCAAATTAATAATGCTGACTACTCTTATGTTTTGGGTATGGAACATAAGAAAAGGTCCACATCCAGACTCGTCTCTGTTGCATGCACAAAAATGCATGCACAAAACATGCACAACAGAGTTTGGGTTTTCTTTCAGGGTTCTTTTGTTGTTTTTTGGTGGTTTTTTTTTTTCATAATTTAAGGCAGATTCCCCCTCAAAAAAGGAAAATTTAAAAAAAAAAGGATGCCATGGGTGTTGTCTGATGATCAGCACGGCATGGTGTTTCTCAGAGGTCTGAAACTTGTCCTCCTTGCCCATTTCCACCAGAGCTTGCATGCAAGCATGGTTTGGTCATGAAACAGTACAGAGAACAGGAAGAACTCCAGGGAGAGGTTTGTGAAGAGAAGAAGAACTGTTGCAACATTTCAGTATTAAAAGATTTTTGCAAAATATGGGGCTACCACACTTGCCATAGTGGTCTCTTGTTCATTGTAGGTCATGCCACAGGCTTTCAAGCATCCAGGCATTAGTCTTCTCCTGAAATCAAAAGCTATTGGGGGTTTTCCTTCTATTCCTCGCACAAGCCTTCACCATGCCATCTCCCTCTCCCCCCAGAAATATTTTCTGGGGACTACCTGCTTTGCTTACATGAGATGAATCAAGCATAGCAATTCTCAGCTGTGCCTGCAGTTGCATTAGAGTCTGAATGGCTTTACAGTTCTTCCAAATGAACCAGGGTGGTGTGACGCATCTCTAATGGATAGATAGCACTGTAAATCATTGTGGAGCACAGATCAGTGCATAATTAAACTTACAGACCTAATTTTGGCATAAAACATTGACTTCATGGATGAATCTTGCTACTGAAGTGCCAGAAAAATGCACTGCTGTGAGCCAGGAAACTAGAAGGAACCAAACAGTCTTGGGTGCTCCAATAGTGGGCTGGCACCAGTAAGGCAGTGCAGGGAAGACCTCTGGGAGCACAGATCAGTGGTCTTTGTGCTTGGAAAAGGTCAACAGTGTGCAGTAGGCACCTTCTAAATGCTAAATAAGTCTGAGGAGCTCTCAATCAAAGGACATTACAAAATTATTACAAAAAGTAAACGCTGCCTTGGAAAAGGATGGTCAAAACAAGCAGGACTGTTCACTGTCTCCTCTCTTCCTGGAGCCACAGCTGCTATGTGAGGAGCTGGGACTGGAGCAGAAACAAGATCCTGTGGGATGTATATCACAGATCTGGCACATCCCAGCAGAGGGAAGGGTCTTGCCCAGTGCAGATTTGCCAGAGCTGTGGCAAGCTGAATGTTACTTTTCATACTTTTTATCTTTTTTTCAAAAAAGAGATAAACAGCACCATTGCATCTGCTAGATGAAGATTTAAGAGTCTAGGATTCCTGGCAGTCAGGCATTGACTTTTCCTGGCATGTTATTTTATTTAAGGGAACTTTTGTTATGTGGCATTCAAACATCTACCTGTCTTGCCCTCAGCCAGTGCCTACACTCACCTGATCAGCTGCATTTCCTGAGATACTCACAAAATTATCTCTGCTGCTCCAGTTCTCTGACCCTTTATCTTTGTAACTAGAACAGCCAGAGGCAATGATAATTGTGTAAGCATCTCCCCACTTCCCAAGTGCTTGGGACAGGTCTGGTAACTTTGATAGTATGTCTCATGTCTCATGGGATACACGAAGTAAATCTCTATTAGATTAGGACACTTATAAATAAACTGCCTGCTTGCTTTGGGAAGAAATTAAGAAGTCATTATTTTAGTTATTGGATGAGAGAGGCATGACATACAAATACTTCAGATAATAAACTATCAACCAAAGAAAAATACATATTTTTATTTTACAAGCTATCTCAAGCCACATAATGAAACTTACAAACTACTGCTAGATTGAAAACCAGAAATTTAAACCCATCAGGTCATCCATAACCTATGAGTGTACAGAATCACCCTGCAGAGACAGGGCTCAAAGTGTAGTTTTGTCACCAGGTGATAAAGAACTTAAAAGTAATGTTTTTTTTCTAGAAGGAATGGCATCTGTGATAAACCCGCAACCATCCTCAGACACTGTGGAACTCAGCAGCAGATTTACTGTTAAGATATCAAACACATGACAAGCACATAGTGACATCAAAAGACGTGCAACATAATGATGTTCAGATGTCTCCCCTCAAGCCCACACAGAAGCTGCTCTGAGGGTTGCTGTTGCGAGGAACCCTAAATAATTCCCTTTTGATAAGCCAGTTGTTATCAAATCTGAGGAGTCTCATGGGCAGCACCTCCTGACTTTGTTCCTTTACAGACTAAAGAGCATGAAGGCTTCTTCTGTTGCTTGAAAGCCATGTGAAGGTTCAGGTTTTAAACCTCAAATCCTGTTTTTACTTCAGAAGTTGATTGCACAAGCAGGCAGTGAATGAGTGTCTCCCCATTTCCCTTGCGGTCAGAGAAGATCCTATTCATACTGAGTTTACAAGCAAACACTTCCTTTGGTGAGCTTCCCATGCAGTCCAATTCATGTGCGTGCTTTCAAGTGCTGTCTTCAGGCCTGGGCTAACATCAGAAAAAGGGAGTGAGGCAGGCTCTCTCCTCAGCCCACCACAGCATTGTCTGCAGCACTCTGAAATGATGAAACACACTTTGTTTTCTGTACATTGCCACTGTCCTGTTAATTTGCTGAGATTACCCATTCATCGAGAGGCTAAGCACATGTGAGTATCTACTGTAAGATGTATATGCATCCCAGAATTTTACTTGCTTAACAATCAATCTAATGTTTTTACTTCTTATAGTTATTGGCTGGCAGCCTAGAATCTGCTGGCACCTACACACCTCTGAGCACTGCTGTGACCATGTTGTGTGTTTGAAATAATATGTATTAACAGTAAGTACTTTATGACCAGAAAAGAAACCATTATTTATGAAGGACTTGGAACCTGCAGTTCATACCAGTGTGTATTTTTAGTGAGAAGCCATCAGTTTAAGGCTTTGGCTGTAGCAAGAGAAAGAAAGACCTGTGCTTGGGGTACTGTAACATTTTCCACTCTAGGAAGCCCCTTTTCTAGGTGCATCTTCTTCACTATATAACAGAGCACTATTCCTTATGGAAATGTTCAGTTAATGGACCACACAGTACTTCAGGATGCATATCTGGATATTTTAAGGGAAGGTGGAGATTATAATTCATGTAATTCACTTGAAACAGCAGTGGAAGTTCAACAAGTTGCACAGCGAATTCTAAGCTAGTTTTGGCCACAATACTAGAGCTATTCTTGAGAAAAACGTCATGAGGTACTTGTGACCACAGGTAGGTAAGACCTTTGTCATCAGCCACTCATGGGGAAACATGAGTACGTCCAAGAGGACATTGTCTAAAATAAGACAGTGTGTTGGCCTTGGCTGTTGAGTCATCAGTATCACTTCCTGCAGCCCTTGCTCTTGCTCCGGGTATTTCTCAAGGGAGCACTGACTTAGCCCAGTCTTTTTGATTCTTCTAGAATGAATAAGATTAAAGCTCCGGAGTAGTAATGATGAATATGTCCTTGATTCAGAGGAATGTGCGCTCGTTTTAGCACAAGTGTGCTAAATCTTCCATGAGATGCCTGCCTGATTAGTTTTTATCTTTACACGTCATGGCTCCACTGATTTGAAAACTTCAGAGTCTCTGGTTATAAAATGGAGAATTCTGCTGCACAGGGAGAATCTGTTCAAGTGAGAGAGCTGCAGTAATAGCTTGTGCCTCGGGGTACCTCTGAAAGCTGTTACATATGGATCTCTCTTGCCTTTTCTTTATTTTAATGTTTTATTAGACATTTTTTTAATCACTCCAAATACACTGTGTGGAAATTCTATTCTTTGGCACAGAAGGATTTTCACCAGGTTTCAGTGACAGACCCTTCTCAGCTACATTGAGGTTTGCTGCCTTTGTAACAAACACTCCTTTATGGAAAAGGAAAGAAAAACAAACCACCTCATCTCTGAGTTTCTTTCCTTAAATATTGTTGCAAAATTTCTGATGTCAAACAATGAGACACACATTACCCTGTGAACTGTTAACATATGCCTGTTTACATATGATATCGCCAAAAGAGATTAAGATTTGAAGGTTTAACTGCTGTTGAGTTTCCACTTCTGTGAATCATACAGATCAGCTTATTCATCACAGAAACTTATTTTTATTCTTTAACTCAAGCAATGGGGAACAAGAGAGATATGGGAGCAGAGAGGTGACAACTGCATAGCAAACCCCAACGTTTGCAAATGAGAGAGCAAAGAGCTAGCAGTAACTACAGCCACCCCCATGAATCACTACCAGTTTATAACTTCCATCAGATCAGTTGACAGGCACAGAAGCCTTCCTCAATTGCCAAGCAAGTCTGTCTTTCCACCTAGTAAACTGCCAGCTGCACTTCATGCTAATGACCAAACCTGTAATCTTTCAATTTCAGAAGGAAATTACTTGTAAGAACCAACAACAAGAGAAAACCAGTCATGAAAAATCAATAGGATGGCTCAAATGCCAGATTCAGAGAAAAAAAAATTATCACTCATTGTACTAGGATTCCTTGGATGCTATGATACAGTTTAAATTCAGAAATGCCAAGAATTTTGGGAAGAACTTGATTGATTTCAGTAAACACAAGCACTTTTCTCTAGCATTTGAATCTATGTGATGCATCACTGATTTTGATGGGACACAAGCACTCTTGTCAGCAATCCTGACATAACTGCAGAGTATTTCTCATTTTTGGGATAATATGGCTGTGGCCATATTTGAAAAGAGGTCTCTGAAAGAAAGAAACCTAACTCTGTTTAACTACATCTGCCTCTCACCTCTTACGTGATTGTTATTAAAACGAAGCAGGTAAGTACTGCCAAAAATCAGTCCATTTCTTTCACCTGCAGAGTGAAAAGGATTTCAGAGTTGAGGCTGCACTTGCCCTTGCTGTTCAGGCTCTGACTCACCAGTGCTGCCTGGTTCAGGCTAACAAAGGACAGAAGGAAGACCATGTATTTTAAAGCAGGAACATTCAGAAATACCTTTCCACTTACGGTGGCAATAAGTGAATACTTGACTATTTGTTCTCTTCATTCCAAGTGTTGCTTCAGATTTGTTTGTTTTTTCTATCCATCTGCATCGTTTTCACAGGCAGTTCACACAGTTACCTGTGGATCAGCTAACACGAGACAGACCAAGTGCAGCTTCCACTAGGGCCACCAGCACTGCTCTGGGTCACACCTCTCTCTTTAAAGTACAACAACAAGGTGTAACCAAGACAGCGATCTCCTGTACAGCATTACTCATTGGAACATGAAGGTAATGACCTTATCAGGAACTGTAGCTATCTGAGGGTATACTGGTACAAACACCACAGGCAGCAAACCAAACCTGCTGCCACCAGTTTGTTGGTACAGATTAATCTGGGTACAATTCAGCATTTATAATGTTAGCTGTTACTGGAAGGCACAGTCAAGCATCCAGGCACCTACATGAACTAACTCTCAGGTGGAACGCAGTGACCATGTAAAATTCATGTACATCTCTGCATCTGAAAACCTGGGAGACTGGTTACCCCTGGGGATTGAAGCAGATCCATGAGGACAATATTAATGCACCTCTGTCAGAAACTGTAGAGATGTTTTTAACCAATGCAAGTTTACAAGTGTTCTACTTATAAATGGAGTAAATTTAACAACAAAAAGATGAAACAAAAAGCTATGAACAGTAGGACATTCCTTCCACATTTTTTAGTTGTGGTTGTTTGGTTTTTTTGACAAATGCTATAGGTGACACCCTGCCTTGTGGTATTTAATGGAAAATTGGTGACCCATCCAAAAAACGCGAGGTTTGAGACCTGAGATGTCTTAAAAAGGACCTGATTTTTACACTGTGAAATACAAACAAGTACATATTGCTCAACCACCCTCCTCTTCCAGCCGTCTCAGCTGGGATTCCACAGACAGAAGTGCTCATGATCACCGCTGAGTTTTGAAAAGATGGACCTTTGGGGTTAGACCACATTATGAAAATTACCCAGCTAATTCCCATGAAGTGTTTTGAATACAAAAGCTCAGAGCAAATAATAATGGTTCCATTCCCTTTTTTAGCTATGAAATCAGCTTGCAGATTAATATTCTTCAATTACAAAGTAACAATTTCAGTGTGAAGTGGTTTGCACTCTTAAATGCAATTGGGGTTAATAATGGTCTGTGAATGAAAAGCTGTTAGCAAACAGAAACCCAGAGTGAAAAGCTTAGTGCTTAGGTACTGTAGCTACATGTTAATCTAAATGTCAGTTTGTAAATTCAGAAAAATGACCTAGGAAAATACCATCTAACCCACTAAGAATCCCAAAGCTCAAAGAAACATGTATTTTCTGCTTCACATATGTAAAAAAATAATTGCCATCTGATTACCAAGGCAACTCCTTTTACTATGGCTATTTCTCATTCATATATGTACTGCCTTATCTGCTAGATGTGTTCATATCAATTTAGGTAGTAAATACAAAGTGTAAAAAAGTTTACGTCCTTTTTTTGGATCCATGCCCAAATGCATAGATATCTGAAGCCTAAATAAAATGAGATCAACTGCTTTTCAATTCAAGGCATATGGTTACATTATTTTTTTATTATCTACAAATTAGTTATCAGAATACCTTTGTAAATAATTGCAGTCTCCTAACCTACAGTATTAAGGTAGAGCCCTCTGGGACTTCCAAAAGCAGAAAGCCTGAAATAAAAGTGTCTGAATCTCAAAAGAAAAGCCTAAGTTAAGGCAGAGTATTCAAAAGTGATTAGGACAAGGCCAAGATTGTTACCACTCAAAGCTGAGTAGTAAATTTGTGTGTCCACACGTAAGGTACAGATGTGCATCACTTCCTGCATGTAAAGCTCTATTAAGGTTTCCTGAGGTTTGTATTAAAACACAGACATGCTCCCAAGCTGGATAAATCCTTGGTCAGAGTGCCCTAGTGTTCCTAGCAGTTACAGACAGTAACAGAACTATCTGCAATACTGAGCAAAGTACTTGCTGTTACATGCCAGCAGGACCTCCATCTCTAGCAAATATGCTGAAAGAATTCAGACACTGACAAGAAAGGTTAAATGCAGCAAAACACATTTTATTTATCAAATGCAAGCTTTTATTATTTCTGGGCGGTTAAAAAACCCCCAAACAAGTTCAACTGGAACGCCTTATATTCAGCAGATTAAAAATGCTTTTGGTTACAGCTGAGACCTTCAACTCTGCTTATAAATGAAACACTTTAAATCACAATCAGTTACACAACCTACTTACAATCAGCAGCTTATCTCACAAGACCTCTAACAAATTTTCATTGTGGCAGCATCTGACTTCTCCAGTGTTGACCAGCTTTGTTTATTCTGACTGTCAATCGCTCTTTTAAGTGCTTCATCTGGCAGAAGATCTGATCCTTTTACATCAACATGGCTACAGCCAATTTTAGGGCATCTGTTACAGAGAAAAGGGAGACTCCATTAAATCAGAAGAATAGTATTTGTTAGATATAGGCTTTTACACATAACATCTGCTATTGTATTTATTTGGGATTCTCTTTCTCTGTCAGTTCCTCGTTACCTCTCTTCATCAGCTCTCTGTGGGGAAAAATAAATCCATTTATTTAAACTAGTAGGAATCAACAGCTGAAGGAATCACAACAAGACATGGAGCCTCTCACCTGAAAAATCACTCTCCTGCTTCATGTACACAAGGTGCCTGCATCAGTAATGGCACTAGCATTGCATGGACATCTTTCTGTGTTGCTTTCTCTGTTTGCAGGTACCTATCTCTTTCCTTATTAATCTGCAGTGTAAAGGTAGAATCCTCACTGATAAATATGGAAATGTATTCTAAGGATATAGATAAAATAGAACGAGACTTGCAAAGGCTGATAGGTGTATCAGTGTACTACCTAGCTGGTATAAAAATTTTCCTGACTTTTATGAACTAAGAAAGCACAGAAAGGAGAGAGGAGGTTGAATTAAGAGCCTCTAAATGATAATCAAATACAAAATGTCTTAGAACTATTTGAAACAGCCAGATAAAGATAGTAGAGTGAAAGATATTCAGGGACCAAAGGTCTTTTTCTTTTGGCAAATGCCCAAATATGCACAGATGATACCTGCAGTTACAAGTAACACTTATGAATTTCTCCACTGTTAGGAGTAACTCTTCTCTGAAGTGATGAACTTACTTACACTCAGTACTCGTAGCTTTTACTCCAGATTTGTCCACAGCTTACTCTGTTTGTCATGGATAAGTCACTTAATTGCTCTGTGCCTCAGTTTTCCCATTTATCACTTTATTAGAGCAATAGCTTGCTAGATTAATGAATAACAAGTGCTCAGAAAGCTTTCCACATTTCCTGTAAGCATAAAGTATTAGTATGTCCTTCCAGGCAGTGGAAAAATAGTGAGCAAACCAAGACACGTAAGTGTTGCCTAAAGGAGCCTCTGGTGAGTCTGTCAGCACAGAACTGGTGGCTGTGTGTACGTCAGCTGAAGGGCTGACATGCAGCCACTGCACTGCCAAGTCCATCGAAGGGATCCCGAGGATTCAAATTGGAAAGTATGTGTGATGAAACAGCCACTTATGTAACTCCAGACTGAGCAACAGCTTTGATTTCAGAGTCAGGATGGAGAGGATTCCCCTAACCAGGACTCTATCTAAAGACACCTGCTTCCACTGGAATATTGCTGGCAGGAGCAGTTGAGTAGCAAGGCCATAAGAACAGGGTATTCAGATGGGGAACTTGGTGCATCTGCTGGCCTGCCTGCCCACCACAGCAGGCTATGGTTTTTCAAACCTGACTGCATTGCCATGAGAGTAGTTAAAATGACAAAAGGTCAGTGAGACTGGGCACAGAAAACCAAGCAGTCTTTCTTAACTTGCACAGAAGGCAAGTTAGTGCTGTGCTTGCACTTTTCTAGCACAGTGGAATAACTACTGTGAAAATTGTAAGGTTGCAAGCTAAAAGCTCAAAAATAAGAACTGCCAGGACTGCACAAATAACTTCAGTTTGGGTATAAGATAGGTTTTAAAGCTACATGCTCTACGGCCTACATGATTTTCTTTTACTCTATGTTTTTTATTTCTTAAAAGAGAAAATAAAAATTCAATCATGACCCAAGTTTTTAATCAGTGCTGAAACTTTTGATTCATCACAACAGTTTCCACTATCATGACATTTTCATGATGGATTTAACAACACAGAGAATTATTTAGATATGAACACCCTAAATTCAGTTCCATATTAGAGAAGGTATTTTTGTTGCATTTTGGGGCTGTTAAGCACATGCTTCCTAGGCTGTCTCTGTCCACTAGAACACTCACTTTCTTCTCACCAACTTGTGAGCTATTTCCCAACTCCCATTCACTTTTCCAGTCAAGTTTCTGTCTGTCCATGTTGCTGGTTTTGTTGTTATTCTCAATACCTACTCCACTTTTTCTTCCTACACCTCACAAAACTTCTGTCTTCTTCTTCAAGCCATTCTGAAGTAATGGCTGGCTGGACATCCCAGTCAATGCTTGATTTCATAGCAGTGCTTTCCTGTATCCAGGAAGGACTGTGGAATAAAAAGTTCCACTCCACCTTTGTATCCCATTGCAGAGTATGTAGGGTCTAACAGAAATGCAAGAGGAAGATGAAGGAAGCAAGCTGCCCTTGGCCTTAGCTTTGGGGAAATCAGGTTGCTAGTCTCTAATACACCTTCCTGAGTATGTGCAAATTACATTTATTAAAAAGATGAAATGTTATGTTCTCTAAACTTACTCAAAGTGTTTGATCCCCTTTTTTTTTTTTTTTTTTTTAAACAAAACCATCCTAAATTTGAAACTTACCAGGGAGAATTTCAGGTTTAAAAATTCAACTGTTACATCTTTGTATTCAAAACTATGTCCTGTGTGAAAAGTGACAGGCTGCTTTGATGACATAAGAATTATTTCATTGCATTGTAGTAGAAACTGCACAATCCTGTCCGATCATTCTTAAAGCTTTGTCTGATTTGTTGTGTTTGAATATTTCTCAGTTACACTGGAATATAACAGTAAAAGAGGATGTACAAGGAGATTTATTTTTTTTTTCATTAACTTCAGGACTTGATAAATAAGCAGTGGGAACAAAATGAGCAACTAAATTTTAGGAAGCTTATGTTTCTCTGTTGTTCATGGCTGTGCAAAATCTCTTGGCTTCTGTTGTGCAGATACCACAAGTAGCTGTAGCTTCCCCACACACTTCCTGAATATTCCTTACACATTGTTTTCATTAAAAAGAAAAGCTCCCTCAAGTGTGCAGTACTAATGAGGAGACTGTGACTAGGGCAGACTCTGAGGTATTACTTCCTGCAGCCCTGCCAATCCAAATACATAACCTGGAACAAGTGGAGTAAATTTCCACTTACACAGCAAAGCAAACAGCATTTCCACACATTCTTGGTACCTTACCGGACTTTCTTCTTTTGCTGCTTTCGCGTCTGGATAATTTTTAGAATGGCATCTTCTTCATAAGTATGTCCACAGACTTTGTTTCGAACTGGCCTCTTCATTTCCATCTGCAATCAATAAGGTTGGATTTAAATGAACTGATAATGCTTATGAAAATGCTTCTTAAGTGAATTAATGTACACCAGCAGCAGGAAGTGTGGTTGCCACTCGCACACGGCATTCCACACAGATTATGGGGTGAGGGCCTGTGGTAGAATCCCCTCCTACTTACATGGGCTTTTTTTCCCAAGCAGTGTTGGTCTTCTCTGATAATGCTTGTAACTTATTACTGCCTCATTTTTAACAAGTGTTGCAGATTTGTAATAAACAATCCAATGAAGAATATGGAATAACTATTTCCCAATCAATTATAGTAGTAGTGATAGCATACCTGTGTAATAGGACAAATAAAGTTCATCTGACTCTGAGTCACAGCTATATCTTCATCGATTTGTTCAATGTCCTCGTTATCATTATCTGATTGATGACGAACTGTAATGGGAAATGACAATTTTCATTTAATATTTAATGTAGATAGCCAATAGTTAAATCAAGCAAATAAACTCCATAATTTGCCAAGCATTACCTCACAGTAATACCTAAGATACCACCAACATATTTCTGTACCAAACAAGATGCTGCAAAAAATACTGTACTATAGTCTCTGTTAGAAAATGTGGATTTGTAAATGGTAACCACTTTTTATGTGTGTGTGTCTGTGTGTGTGCGTTTGTAGCTATTTATAGCCAATGCTAGAAAGGAGGGCTGGGAAGGAAAGCAAGCTGGCCTGAACACAGGCAAAACCTTTGGTATTCTGTCTTTAAGCTCACCAAAAAACAGTAGCATGCAGATGAGTCCCCAAAATCTAACAAAGGACGAGGCAGAACTTTGCAGATTTAGCAGCCCTAACTTCAAGGTCAGCTTGTGTTTGACTGTCATAAATGGGCTCGCTATACAGCCTATATACACAGTATATACTTTACAAGGAATTTGTACTATTTGTTGTAATGCATCACTTGTAATGTGATGCTGCTGTATTTTAAACACTATAATTAGTGAAAAACAAAAACCAAGCAAGTGTTATTCAAGATGGGCAATGGAAATGTTACTGAAGTAACTTTATGGAGAAGGGACAGATTATGAAAATCTGGAAAAGGAAAAATATGGAAATCTGCCAGAAAACACCTGGTAAATGGGGGTCAGACAAATGAAGAAATCCATCTTGAGCTAGAGAAGACACAGGTCCCCACCTTTACCAGAAAAGGCAGGCAAGATGTGAGCAACTCTGCATATCTAGGGGCACACCAGCCCAGGGTTCCATGAAGAAACTAGTCAGCCAGAGTCAAAAGTTGAGACACAGGAGCAGCAAAGGAGGATATATATTGCTAAGTATAACCTTAATAAATGTATACATGTTTTATCTTTTCCTAACTTTGCTCTGTTATTGGGAATCTAGGCTTTTAGTTGAATATATTTGTTTATCTTTAAATCTTATCTGGTAATAACAGCAAACTTAACACCTGCCATAACTTTCCATTCCTTTAGGGTAGTTCTGAAATGTTTTTGCAGCAGTGCCCTTGGGTGTAGTCCTCAAGGTGTTCCAAGCTGAACAGAACTTACTTCTCTCTAGCTCCACAAGCCAGTTTGCAGTGTAGCACAGAGTTTGGAGAGGATAAAAAAATCCTTCAGTGGCCTGGGTTGGCTTTGACTGCCAAGGTGGCAGCGAGAAACAAGTGAACATGGAAAGTTTAGAGTTGCTGCATGATGTGCCTTCTATGAAGACTCAGCCTCGGTTCCTTTTGCTGCTATTGCACACTATCAGCCAATCTTTGCCTCTTTGCATCTTTGGTATTCAGTCTTCCACATCTGTTAAGGACTATTGTTTCCTAACTTATGGTCAGTTCTGCATGCCTGTATAATACCATCACCTTCCGGATGATAACAGCAGACATCCCTCTTGGAGCAATCGGAGTCTCTCACGCCCAGTCTGGACTGAGCAGACTGCCATGTGAGGCAGCACATGGCTGGTTGAGATACTCTTGGCATCAATATTGCACCCATCACCCCAGCACAGCACCTCTCAGTGCACTGGTTTTATTTGCTTATTTTTCCTTCCTCTTAATCAGAGCTTGCTCTTCTCTCCATTCTAATACACCAAGAGTTTTCCAAGCTTTCAGGAATGTTTCTGACCCAGGCACACAAACCTCCAAACACCCAGGCAATACTCAGGCAAGCACCAAGGGTATTTCTGTGCTATTAAGGCCTCATTCAGTCAATATGGGGTGGATGCAGAGGGAAAAAGAGCTCAAATTTCAATGCCAATAATAATGTTAAGGTTTTCATCTCCAAGAATATTAACATACCATTAGAGATACTGACACCCTAACAGAAGTAAGCACTTGCAAATCAGAAGGAGAAAAGGACACAATTTAACTGTAAATACTGAAACTGCAATGGTATAGACATCAGAAAAAGGCTTGAATCAGTTATCAGAAGGAAGTTTCAGAAAGGAAAAATAATCACTATTATTCTTAGCTTGCTCATATAAAAGGCTTATTCATAAACACACAGTGTTTTGAAGAAAATACAACTTGGGGGGAGGGGGGGCAGGCAGGAAAGAAAGCGTTTCAAGGAAACTTTTTAAATACAAAGCAATGGATGCAATTCATACTGATTTTTTCCTATGAGTTATGCCAACAAAAAAACAAGAGATTCGGAATTTCCTTAAATTCATGCATCTAAAAATTTAGACATATTGCAGCTCTAATATTTCCTGCTGAAAACATCTGTAAAGAAAACATTTTTCTATACTGCACTTTGTTTCACCTCATGAACTTGGCATGTAGTTCCAGTGTACCTGTCAGTCAATGAAGTTAGAATGCAGCTGCACTAGCAAGATCTAGGACAGATGATTGTTTACAAGGGATCATGTAGTTTTTTTATATCAATATGTAGATGCCAAGGAAGATGGGTGAAGTTTTAAAACATGGGGCTTGTGCCTTTGATTTTACTTTCAAAACTCAGCACTTGAAGTTAGGAGTGCTCACCTTGCACAGCACCTTCTGACTTTCCTAAGGAGTGATCACTTCTGTATGCGCTTAATTAGGTACAGACTCAAGAATTTAGGAGTTAACACTTCAGGTTGGACTTCATTTGCAATGATTTTGTATACAGTCTACCAGCATGGAGCCCTGGTTTCAAGAGGTTATCACAGGACAAATTAATAATTATTTACAATATTTCCTTTTCATAAGCAGCTAATATGTTTAATACTAAATATGCAAGACTGGGATGAAGCAAATGACAGCTCAAACATGTCAAATTAACATAAATCAGAAAAATCACCCAGAGATTTGCTGTTATTGTTTGATCACAAAAAGGAGAGAGGAAAACAATTTATTTCAAGTATAGTAAATTTTGTAGAGTACTCAAGACACACATACATCCTGAACTGGTCAGTAAGATGCTCTAAACCATATTTAATACCTGTAAACTCACACTGGAATTTTTATTAAGGCCAAATGGATTTTTTACAAAAGGAAATGTATAAAAGTTTGGAGGATCTAACTTGCAAGTCTGGCTATTCTATAGAAAGAAGAAATAAAAACAGTGGGTCATATGTTTTTCAGCTAAGTCAGGCTACATTTTTGTAAAATCGAGTTTTCCTTGCAAATTAAAACCAGATGCAGAAAACACTAGGTCATTATTCCTAAAATTCAGATGTTGCCCTCAGTAAAAGAAGTACATACATCTATTTTGGTAGTCTGAGAGATCACACTTTAAGAGCCTTAAGAGTTCTAGTTTTCTGTTCCAGCCAACTGAAACCTGTTGAGTATTAGTAATACATTTTCTATTTTGCTATCTTAGCAATGATGTTTACATCTAATTAGTGCCCACTACTGTAATAAAACTGTATTCTCGTAAAGGTGTCTATTTTGGGTAACACATCATAATGAATTTTGCAACTGCCAACTGTTTTTTACTTATTCAATTTTAATTAAAAGCTGGTAGTACTTTATATCTCTATCACTTTCATCTCTTGATAAAAACGTGACTAATATGCCTTACCTCAGTTTTTACCTACTCTGCTGAGAGACAGTGAGAACTTTCAAGCCAACTTTTAAAACTAAGGGAAACATAGTGCAGAGACATTACTATATTGTGAACTACATTAAGAATGAATAGCATACAAATTAAAAAAGCATTAAAGGATCCTCTCTGTTGTGACTGTCACTTCTGTGACAGACAGACTGCTGTCTGCTCACTGCTTCCAGTGCCAACAACATCCTCTACCCAACTCCTGTTTCTCTAACCTGGCCCTGAGTATGTGTTGCAATGTAAACTGAATTGATTTCTTTCCTTTTGTGCTGTGCTGTTCTGCCTTCTCACCTGCCATCAGTCAGGCACTAATCCCGGAAATCAAAGGGTAATGTTAAGCATGCAGGATTGAGTCTTTGTAAGCCTGAGCCACTAGACAGACAAGGTCTTGGCTCCCAAGAGGGTCTATTGTACTGCTGACTCTATAGAAATAACAGCAACTCATCCAGGCTGGGAAAAATCCTATCTCAGAGAGCTCCAAGAAAAACATGAATGTTCTGAGGGTAAGTCAAATGCCAAGTGCTCCCGCCAGCAGGACACAGAATAGAATGGAAGGTGGGGGAGGAGAAGGACATCATCACATCCAAGAGTTATATTCTAAGAGTCAGAGCCCAGGGCATTGCTAGCATGCTGTGAGGAAGGTCTGAGGACAGGTCTGAAGGAATAAATGAGCCCAAACACTGCTTTCCACAAAACACACTGCTGTGACCACCATGGCTGATGCTTAAGAGTGGATCAGTATGCCCATTAGTGCTCTGCATTTGGGTTAGACTTCAAATCTGGAGAAGCCAGACTCTAACCGACAGCCAGAACTGCCCAGTGTGCTGCCCTGGGATGGATCCACAGTAAATGCTGTATGAGGAGTGATAGAAGAGGGGAAGCACAGAGTAATACCTTCCTGGCAAACTTGCCCAGTCTCTAGCAATTTGTGGCCACGGACTTCCTGAGTCAGAGGTAATATCTTAGTACTTAATAAGCCCTAGAGTTTTCCTCCAATGAATTTGTCTAAACTTGGAGAGGGGAATTTGGGCCTGGACTCTTTCTTCAGCTTGATTAGAGACAGTTATCTTTGCTATAAAGGTTAGCAACAGTTTAATTTTCATTGAAACTTACCGCAGAGGCTGCAGGTTATAGTTTAATTTGATTTTTAAGAGGGAAAATAAGGTGTGCAAGCTACAGCTGCAGTCAAACAGTTCAAAGGCTTTCTGCTTTTGCCAGAGGCGTGCGATAGTTTAATTTGCCAACCAAGCCAAACTAGGCTTTGCATTAAAGTACATTACAATTTGATTACTTGCTGGTGTTGCAATACACAGGCTGATCTAAAGAAAGTGGCTTCTAACATGTTGCTCCAGATTGCAATTGCAAATTTACTTGCTCCTGCCCAGGCCAAGCAATTCGTTGGTAATTTTCTGACAAGTCCCTGTGTGTGCCCTGTTTTACACGTACTTGTGTAAGAAGTATATAGACATACATTTGGTGGATACAAAATAAAATGGCAATCCTGTAAATATAAGGCATTCTGATTTTCCTGCAGTGTGAAAGACAAATTAGATGAACAAATTAGCAAATTGTTAGTTCCTTTAAATAGTAAGAGCTGGGAAGGAAAGGACAGTACCCTGCTCTAAGCAATAATCTTCTAAACACTCCTTTAATGACATCAAATTCACAGCACTTGCATGTTCTACAGTATTTTATCCTGCTAAGGTACAGGCCTTTTAAAATGCACTATTCTCAATGGAAAAACTGTTCCCGTTTTGTCCTTTCACTACAGGATAGAGCTGATTGATGCCAGTTTTCCAGAACTACCTTAAAATGAATAGAGACTATGATTTGATGGAAATGTTATGGGACATTCATTATAGAAATGTTAGTGAAGGAGGCAAAAAGACACATGAAGATAGATACAATTTGCTGTTTAATGTATTAATAAATAAAATGTGACTACAAGTCCCAACGAACAATAAACCTAAACAAACTCCAGAGATGTCCCGTGAAACCTTCAACTCCTATGCTGTTCTGAGAAGGCATATATGCAATACAGCTTCTTATAAATCTTATAATTCAAATCTATATGCCTATAGATTTTGGGCAATTCAGACTGTTGAGCAGTGGGAGCTATGTCCCTAGAAATGGGAACAGAAAGGATGTCTTTCCTTATAAACCACGCATCCCAAACAGTTTGGTAGGCAAACACACAGAGGCAGCTTTCTTGCTTCCTTTGTTACTGCAAACAAACATGAGAAATCCACGCTTCAAAGTCTGTGGGTGACATTTCAAACAGCAGTTTTCTCATCACTGCAGTCTTGACTCTATCTGTAGAAGCTCCTTGGAGATGAAGATTACCTTAAAAGATGGCATGAAGGCTCATCAGTAAGCTCAGAGGAGCCACTATTTCTGGAATATCTAAGGGGACCATATTCTTCCATCTTAACTACCATCACTCACAATGGCGTGTAAGCTTAATAAGCAAGTTCAACACCAATGGACTGCTAAAAGAAACCCCCTAACTGATAAAAGGACTACTTAAAGGACCAGAAAACTCCAGGTCTACATGAAAGTATGCCAGGCATGTGACAAGAGAGCAAAAGTAGTAGGGATGCCACAGTGCAAGCAAAGCAAGAAAAAGAACTGGAATATCTTATGTGGAAATTATCAGACACAAGCTAATAAATTGCAAATATATGTAAAGAACATTATGACTTGGGTTCTCTCCTGCTCTTCTGAATAAAAAAGGCTGAACAATCACTGCTTCATACTATATACTTTATATATGTATGTATTCATACTTCATACTGTATAAAGGCAATTTCCATGCTTAGAAGAAATTTTCATGTTTCATATATCAGAGATTAGAAGAGTATCACACACATTTAAAAAATGAAGAAATTCACTCCAGACACATGAAAGAAAAAGTTGCAAAAGATGCAACCAAAAAAAAAAAAACCAAACCACAAAATAACAAGGCCTACCATTTCATTAGAAGACGAACCACTTTCCATTACTAACATTGTGGTCAGAATCTGGAATGCCACTGATGCAATGCTAACCATCAAATGACACGAGCATGTAGGGCTTGCCTGCACAGGGAAGCTGTTGCAAAATAAGTGAGGGTGTGAATGTAGAATGCATTAGCTACTTGGCATTAACTCGCTGTGTGGACACTCTTGTTCTGCACTAGGAGTGCCTTTTGGTTGTTCAGCCTAATCCACTTCCACTGTGCACTTGACAGAGGCACTGTTAACACGGGGACAGGAGTAATGAGAAGAAAGCTGTTGGCATTGACTACAGTTTGGAGCCATGTCCATTTATGCACGAGCCCTTGGATGGTCTGTTCTGTAAATTAACTCCAATTTTCTTCGAACAAGCCATGCCAAGTATTCTCTACACATTGGTTCACAAACAGAAACCATGTCTATGACATCTCTGAACAAAAAGTAACATCGTGTATCTTGTAACCTGTATGGTTGGAGGTCACTTTGCCCATTTCAGTATGTCATTTGTGCATTCTTGTAGTTACTCACTTCTGAAAAGCTGAACCAGTGACAGATTTTCAGGTGGAACAAGCTTCTGCTAGAAACTGCTCCTGGGAACAATTGTTTCAGAGTAACAGGGACAGAAACCAAAAAGAGCAGTGCTCAGGCAAGGAGAGTAGGCAGCATAGCTTCCTAGCAGTCCTTTCAACAGGCTGCCATGGAACCAGTGAGCAGAAAAGCCCCCAGCTAGCCCAGATGATCAAGAAGATCATCATTCTGATTATCATTTCAATGTGTCTCTTCACATTTTCCTCACAAGGGCTTTTGACAAAGACTTCACTGTATTTCTTTCCTAAACAGCTCTGATGAAAAAGAGCTTTAAGAGTTAACAAAATAACACATCTAGTCCTGGTATCAGGAGAGTGGTGAACACAGACACGTGTACTTTGTCATGTGTTGGGGCACAGGTAGGAATATTTATGAGGTATACAGTGAGATTACAAGAAGCTACTATAATTCCTGAACATTAACCTCTGTTTTTGTGATTGGTGAGGATGTCACCAACTCAGCAACTGTCTGAAACTGCAGAGAGAGAGCAGGAAAGAGCAATCTGTCACCTTCAGGAACTGGCAGGTTTGTAGTAGAGGAAGCCACCTCCAATGCCCCCTTCACTCAAAGGAAGCTGGAGAGACAGCTATGCCTGTCTTGACCAGGAAAAGATAGATGTACTATATAGCTCCTGAATAAAGACATGAGTACATATGCAAAAAAGTGAAACTGAAATGGTGGGGAGAAAATATTCTTCACCCTCTAAAGCCCAGTGTTAAAACACTGGAAAGAAGCTTTTAGGTGAGATATTTTATTTCAAAATTAATATTAATGAAGAGAGGAACATTTGCAATTCTGTTCTTAGTAATATATTTCAATCCATCAGAGTGCTTTCTAAAACTAGTAACTGCTTCAAAAATGAATTTACTTCATTTTGAAATATATAACACCAAGTGATTATAATTCAATGTGCAGTGAGGCACTATATATATCCACATCACGTATCTGAGTTATTATTATTAAGATGTATAAAGAGAGAAGTTGTGTTCATTTCCTAAGCTTTTTCTATACAAATGAAACCTTAACACTCCAGTTATTCTGAATTCTACAGCTTTGGACTGCCTGAAGTGCCTTTGCTGAAATGGCCTCTAAAATGGGCAAGAAGGCTCAGCTGTCTGCACATCAGGGTCATTACTCCAGCACCATCACACAGTTTGTTCCTGCTGTGGACACCACTCCGGGCACTGGCCGGGTGCCTGCTTGGGGCTGCACCTCCTGCTCTGCTCCCGCCTTTGGGTGTCAGCCCATGGCCCAAACAACCCCCTCAGAAGAGGAACTTTCCTAAAGCAATGAATCATTTGTGGAAGTAATAACATCCAATTCCTTCTTCTCTTGAACACAAAACACTACAAAAAAGGTCGTTTTTTACTACCATGACTGTTTCACTGGTGGAAAACTGTGGTACAGGGTAGAAATATGCCCAGAGCCACGAGCCCATTCTCTGTGCTAGACCGCTGTCCTTCCCATTAGACCACACTGCCTTCCCCCGAGTAACTAAGGCTAGGAACAGTTTCCAAATGCATTCTTGTGAATTCATCAGTTCCATGCTACAAGCAAAACATACAATACAGAAACAAATATCTTCAAATAATTGCACAATATTGGGCTGTTTATTTTGAGAAAGCTAACACTTGCACTAAGGAACACATGATCATTTGCTGGTAGGTCTTATTTAGAAAATAATGCTTCTTTGCTAAACTACATGAGAAAAGGAAATAAAAAATATTTAATATCGTATCAAAATGAGTTAAGAAATAAAAATCACAGGATTGTTTTAAAGAGGAACTTGCAGATCTGGCATTGCTCAATCATAAAACTGTAAGGATTTCATTTAGGTTAAGACACAGTGACATAGTCCACATGTGTATGATAAGGCATTCTGCATAAACTGTGCTGTGCACACTGAGCAGATCTTCACTATAATCATCCTTGGTAAACTGTTCCCTAAAGGAAATAAAAAATGTTGCTAAGCCCAGTTTATACAGCATCCTCCAGAACAATGTCAGGGGGAGCTTGTGCAGCTAAACATAACACCATCATCAGTTAGGAACAGCTGAACAGTTATTTTTCTCAACCTGTCCTGTGATGTAAGTTTAAGCTTCTTGAATGGCAGTCAGTAGAAAAAATCTAACGCTAAAGCCCTGAGCTATAAATACTCATGGATTGTAACTGCAGCAGCCTAGTAGCTTCTGATGGTAATTAGCAGTTAATTTTAAATCTGATCAATATTTATTTTAATCTCTTTCTGCAGATCTTCATTTGTGAGGAGTATAACTGGCAGTGTTCATCTACATTAATGCTATATGCATCAGAAAATCATTATGATTCTACAGGTGTAATTTATATAACAAGATATGCATTTCAGGCACCACCTTGACATTTTTGCATGGTATAGATAATAGAAAATCTGGAAATGACTGCGTTTTATGGCAAATCTGCTGGGACAACTGCAAGGGGCTTAACTAAGGTCAAGCATGAGGCAAACTCTTTTTGAACCCTCAAGATCTCTTTATGTGTCTACACTTTCCTCTTCAGATGAAGTGTAACAGGGTAGTGGAATGGGAGAAAGGACTTGAATACCCTCAGCACAGAGGGTGCCTGACACAGCAGCAGAAACAAGAATGGCTAAGCAGGACAAGCAGAACCAGGGAAGCTAATGTTGAATTAATATTGAACAGCAGTTGCAGTGTCACTTGTGCTTCATAATACGGATAATGAGCACACAGCTAAATCATGTAGCATTCTGCAGAGTCTTCATCTTTCTAGCAAATCAGTTAACATTGCACTTGCCATTTCAATCTTAGAGTTATTACCAGGATGGAATAACAATATAGTTGTTCTGTTAAGAACTAGTAGCTTCATCTGGCACATCAGCTCTTGCAGAAGCATGTACAACCCCTACATGCATGCTGAGAAAGATCAATATTTTATATCTTGAAATAAACTGCTTAATATAAGTGAAACAATCAAACTGTACTAATAAGGGAAGGAATTCAGAACTTAATACAACAGCTACACTAAGGAATCACCATTTCAAAACAATGAAGATAAGGCATAGCTTGTTTTTGTCGATGTTCCTTTCACATCAGAAATCAAGCATAGCCCTGCTACCCATAATTTCAGTTAGATCAATGTTATTGAGACTCTCAGGTTTACAGAGGTAATTAAGATTTCTTCTTTTCCACACAGTGGCTACAGTTAGTAAAAGGATATGGGAATTGGGTTCAGTAAGTGGAAGGAATGGAAAACCTTCAAGGACAAACTCAATATATATAGAAGGGATAATAAGAAAGATGGAGAGAGACGTTTTACCAGGGCCTGCAATGACTTGATAAGGAGAAATAATTTTAAACTGAAAGAGGGTAGATTTAAATTGGGTGTGAGAAAGACATTCTTTACTATGAGGACAGTGAGATACTGAAACAGGGAATGGATGGATGCCCCATCCCTAGCAGTGTTGGACAGGGCTTTGAGCAATCATGGCAGGGGGGCTGGAACGAAATGATCTCTAAAGATCCCTTGAAGTCAAACCATTCCATAATGTTTCGCTGGTTCTAAGCTTTTATTTGCAGATAACAGCTCTAGCAGTTACAGCTCTTTGGGATGAAATACTGGCTTGGTATGTTATGCATGACACTGCTAGAACATGAAACAGTTTAGGAAATTAATTGCCAGGGTAAGAGGCTGAAAACCACTTTTAGTGAAGACTCTTAAATGGACTATATTCTAAAAAAAAAAAATGCTCGTTACAGAAAATGGACACAGTTAAGCTCTTGTCATGACAAAACATAGTCATCATTGTGAAAAACTCCTGTGACCATTAGAAGTGTCCCGAGAGTTTTTCATTGCAAAATGGTAGAGCATGCCATTTCGTATAAAGGAAAACATATAAATTATCAAAAGAGCTCTTCAGAGGGCGCATATTTGAATAATAAATAATTCCAGCCAGGGAGTACAGGGGAATCTGGAAGATGGTAGCAAGTCTCATGCTGATTTTGTAAACATAGGAAATGATCACTTCAAAACTTTCAGCTGCTTGAGGTGCTGTCCACCCATGTATGACAAACCTAACAAGGAAGAGTCACTGTGTTAGTGACACCCACAGGTATGTGGAAAGGGCAGTCATTTAGCAGCAAGCAGAGTTCCTAGGGAAGTGACAGTCTTTGCAATCATGCATTCCTGGGTTACTACATTTGGCCTCTGGCTTGTACAGCACAGAGCTTGAAACCAGGAGCTCGATTATCACTGACAATGCTGATCTGGAATTTCAGGAATGGGTTGTAGTGGGTCCCAGGAAGTAACCAGCATTTATGAACTGAAGCAGCACTCTATACCTTTGCCAACAGGGAATGTTATGCTGCTCCAAGATGTTGCAAGAACGTGCAGGCAGTGTGGGAAAAGTGCAAACAGAGCTGGTGCAGTAGGAACTACAAATGACATCACGTTCTTTACCATGGAGGGCAGGATGGTGTATGGAATTCCACACTACCCAGTCTCAGTTAATGATTAAACAATTTGACTGTAAGCAGCTAAAGGATAACAAGGTAGAAAAGGCAGTCAATATGTTTCCTGACAGATCAAATCATGACAAACTGTTCTAACCTGCTTCTCTGATAGATTAACTGTCCCTACTGGCTGAGAGAAGTCAGCTAACATGTATATACTGATTTTAAATACAGCTTTTGATGTTCACCAGGTGACATTCTCCCAGGCTAATGAAAGAAATTAGTACAGATCTTCACCCTAATCCAAGAAACAACACAATAATTAAGCTTTCTTCTGATTTCAGGTTTGTTTTTTTTTCTAAAACAGATCACTAATCTAACAATCATTACAGTAATGTCTAAAAACCATAACAGATCAAACAAGATTGTAGAAGACAATACACACATTCAGGAAAAAAACAGTTCCTGGCACTGCAGAGCTACATCTAAACAATCAGGACAGACAAGGAAAATATCTTACCAGCACTGTCAGAGATGGGAAACTGAGGCAGAAAAAGATTAAGAGACTGATTTTCAAATGAGCTCAGCATATTTGTTGCTGAGCTCACCTGAAATTCTGGCCATAATCAACATCATGGAAATCACTAGATATTCAGCTCCTTTGAAAATCAAACTTCAATATGAAAATTTGGCCCAGAGGTCTTTTGAAAATCTACATCAAGAGGCTTACCCAAGGTCACCCAGGAAGTTGGTGGCAGGGCTGGGAACTAACTTAAGCTTCTGACTCCCACTCTGGTGCATAACTAATGTTGTTCTGTGTTCTGTTTTAATTAGCTCTGGGGAGATCTCAAACCAGAGAATGCTTTTGAAAGAAAGAAAGAAAGAAAGAAAGAAAGAAAGAAAGAAAGAAAGAAAGAAAGAAAGAAAGAAAGAAAGAAAGA
>JANHGL010008680.1:0-15754 GCA_024611195.1 Ceyx melanurus
CCGCTCCCGGTAACGAAGCGCAGGCGTAACCGAGCGCTGCCGAGCGGTGGAGCCCGGCGTGGCTAGGCCGCCGCAGCCTGCGCTTTGTTTCTGCTGGGCTGCCGAGGGAAGTTTTCGTCTGAGGTTGAAGCGGGGCTTCGCGAAATAGTGACTTGCAAAGCGGAACGTTGTGACGCTGGTACATGCGGGGCTTTGAGATTCCCACCTGTGCGGATAGGTAGAACGCTGCTGGTTCCTTAGTCGAGATGTGCAAGTGATAAGTGGTTACCGGGAGGGGGATGAGAGGCTTACCTGTTGTGTTAAAATATTTTGTTACAGCAAAATAGATTTTCATGGGGTTTTTACAGTGTTTTATTAAGTTGGAACGGCCACTTAACCTGTTGGTTCAGACTTCTGTCAGACTTAAGGCAATTTTTCGCACAGTGTAAATACCTGGATCGTTCTTTATGCACAGCAGTTGACTGTTGCTGGATGTTATGAGGGAAAGTTGGCACAGAACTGGATGCAGGTGATTTCTGCTTTGACTATGAACGGACTGTTTTGATGAGAAAGATTTGAGAAACATGACCTGTTATTTTAAAAGATGCTTCCTGATCTTTATAAACTGGCTTTAATTCTGCTTCTGAATCTGTGTTGGAAGACCCCAAGTCCATGAGAGTGCAGTAGACTTATCCAGCAGATTTGACAGACAGATTGGGCTGCTTGCTTATGGTGTAGCTGGTATCATCGTTCTATGCACTGGTCTAATTGGGCAGATTCCCTACTTTAACGTTGGTTTCATGCATATTTGGAAATTTTCTTCATCTCCAAAATAGATTCATTTTAATCTGTAGGAAGTAGTCATGACTGTGCAGACCTTGAAAGGTGAGAATATTGTCTTTAAGATATCCTTTTTGCTTTAGGGACAGTTTTATTTCTTGTTATCTCTAGTGTCAAGTTAAAGCATGCCATGCTAGCTCAGCGGCTGTAACTAAAAGAGTTGTTTGGACCAGAGGATTTTCTAAATAGAAGTAGGTGTGTTGCTCTCAGTTCTGGGGAGTCATTTACCTGCTACTGCGACTGTATCATGTGTAAGAGTTCGAGTAGCTTTCAAAGATCTGTCATCTCCAGCGTTTCATAGGGACCTGTTCCTTTTCCTGAACATAAATCTTAAAAATGCACCCTCAGTGGAAAGATGTAATCAACTCTCCTTGTTACTGATGGGTTTTATTGTGTGTGTTCCCTGTTCTCATATAAAAACCTCATATGGAGGTTCCTGTTAACTTCTTAAAAATGCTTTTTGAGCATTAGTTCAACAAATGCCTACGGGCACAGTAGAGACACATGTCCCTTCAGTAGGGATGCTGGAACTTTTTTATGGGGTTGATCAGTCAGTGAACTGCTTTGGGACACAACATAGGCTGCCAGTGAAAAAAAAATGTTTATTAAACTGTTGTGACATTAACGTAACCATTGTTAGATATCCCCATCTACCTTTATAGCTTCAAGATTCTTGGATCAAAGCTGAAAATAACACTTTGTTTATATACCCCATCCCAAGTGCCTTTCCTCTCTCTTTGATGATGATGGTGTGGTTGGTTTAGAACTTTTTTAAGACAGAGAGCCTGCTGTCTTTTTTTAGATTGTAAGTTTTCAGTGCAGCAGGGTGTTTTGTCTTCATGTGTGTTTATATAGTAACTAAAATAGTATGACCCTGGTCCTAACTGGGGATATGTGGGTAATGCTTTGTTTAAAAATTTGAGTGCTGATTCCTTCCTCCAAAGTAATTTTTATTGTGGAAGTTCCTTTAGCTTCAGTGTAGAATATCTTACTTCACAGTGTCAAATATCCTTGAGTTAGCTTTTGTTGTTGTTTTTTTTTTTTATATTCATTATCATGTTTTACCCACACACTTGTTTTTTTCTTCCTCTGTTTTTCTTCTTTGGGTAATAGTCTAGACTTACCCCTGAAATTGACCTTGGAAAGAAACTTTATTTTATCAAGGACACTTTAAAAGTAATACAAACTTCTGCAGAGATGTATTTAACCGTTTTCTCTCTGTTGGGGTAGACTATGTTATGCTGGTGCAAGAGAGCTGGAAATCAAAGTTGACTAGTTTCTTGCACTGGTGAAAGCTGAATGAAGTGCATAATTTAAAAGAAATGCTGCACATAAGACAAGTAAATTATTTTCTTTTCAATTTTCCCCTATTATTAAACTAGTGCTGAGTGACAAAATGTAATTTTAGAAATTAGATTTAAGGTGCCAGAATTCTAAGGTTCAGATGAGAGAACCTGTGGGCAAAAATAATCAAAACCTAAGCTGGGCCAAATAAAATCAATGTAAGCATTTGCCAAGCCAGAACTGGAAAGAACCAGATGTTTGGTTTCTACTGGGTCCCTCTGTTCTGCAAGTGTAGCTGCATAAATGTAGAACAGTAACAGAGTGAAACGTAAGGATGTTGCTTGATCTCGAAATGTGTTGTTTAAGATCATGGGAATGTTATTTTCCCCATTTTGCAGATAGGGGACAGAAATGTGGAAATTCAGGTTTGGGGAATATAGTCAGTCAGGCCTACACAGCAGGGATACAAGAGTGTGGATGAATAGCAAAGAAGATAAGAGAAGGATCAGAATGTTGTTTAGGACTCCTGTGCTCCAACTAATCATGCTACTGGAGATAACTATCAATAAGAACAACTCCATCTCCCTTCCTGATTGTGACCTTTTTTAATAAGCTTGGTAATGAATATTTGATTGGAAAGTTTAATAATGACGTTTCTTTTAGATCAAGTAATGTTACAGTAAAGTAAAGGCAGTTTTCAGTGTTTCTGTGCTGTGTTCAGATACTGCTTCTGTGAGAAATTATGGCACTTTTAAACTGAATGACACAAAATATAATCTAAAATATTAACTACAGCTCGAATTAAATTTCAAATTAAAAAGCTCCTCCCTAAATACCTGTTGTCTTGAACTTCCAGAACACGATTCATGAAAATGGGGCACACTAATATAATGGGTAATTTTTCCTCCCATTAAAATCTATGCAAGTAGCTTGTACATCTCGCCAAGATACAACAGTTGCTGAAATCATCCCTGCTGACACCTCCACAGCATATTAATGTTCTTTATTTTCTGTAGATCCCCTTTAATAATAGATTTTTCCTTTTAAATTGTAATTTTCCTCTCTTTCAAGCACTTTTTCCTTTGTTCTGAATGAGCACGTGACACTTCTCCCCAGATCTGTTTAAGACAAGCCCTCAGACTTTTATGAGGACGTTGCCATATAGTAGTATGGTTTGCTTACAGGTAGCAGCCTTTCCAGGGTGTTAGGCACAATGGTATTATTCTTTCAGAATGTAGAGATTGAGGGTGACAGCAGAAGCTTGCTGCTAATTGGGAGATGCTGCTGATTGAAGGTATCTTGTTCTCTCATACAGCAATTGTTCCTGGGTTCCAGTAAGTTAATTTAGTGAGTGCCAGGAGTTGGAGCCAGGGTGGAAAACAAAAACCTTTCTGAAGATGCCACGGTTTCCAGCTCCTTGCTCTGTGCTGGCCCTGCCTGCATGCCATTCAGAATCTGCACATGTGCTATCTTTGGATCTGGTGCCATGAATTGCTAGCCCAATCTGTATTAGTCCATGAAAACCAGATGGGAAAAGTAATTTCTGACCGAGGATTCGTACAATTTTTGGTTTAAAGAAAATATATATCTGGGAATTCTAATTAGCTACTGTTTGTTCTTGATTTTGCTTGCTTTCGTCCCCAAGCCCACACATAGCCATTGTTTTTTTCTGCTTTTTTTTATTGCATTTTTTTTTTCATTTCTGTGTTATCACCCATCTTGCCTTTTCTTATACTGGCCAAGAATTTCAGAATAATTCTTTCAGCTGAGAACAAGCTGTGCAGTAGAAGCAACAACCATTACAGCATTTGACCCGCTACGTTCTGCACATCTGCCTAGTATTTTATTCTGTACTGTCAGAGAGTTGTAGTCAGCCATGCACCTTGAGTGAGTTTTTGATTTGAGACTATAGCATGATTTTTAGGAAATTGAAGTCTGATGAAAATACAGATAATAAAATTGATTTTGTATCTTGAAGATTTACTGTGTAGAATGCAAGGCCAAAGCATTTAAAGTGGTATAAATGCATTAGTCTGTTATGTACATTTTTGTTCTTGAGGTGTAGTGTCCTGCTTCTTCCATGGCAATGACCATGTAGAGCATGTCATATGTCTGACTTTTTCTGTTATTTTGCTCTTTGCTTTCTGTTGTGTTCATTTTGGATGAAGATAAAGATAATCTTGCCTCTGTCTCTTAGGCTGTGCTCTAATTAAGTGACTTTTGGAGTAAATCTAAGATTTTTAGATTTTTCTACAAAGAAAAATTCCTTAATGAGCTACAGGATTTTTATATAAGTCTTTTTCACTATATACAAATGTTCTTCCTCTTTTTCCTTCTACTGTCTCCAAATACTTCACCTGAGATTTATTTGAGAAAACTTCTGTCTTCATTTTGGCATGCTTACAGAAGAGATGTCAGACAGGTGCAGGCTGGGCTGAGGGGTTGCCCAACTCGCCATCTTATGGTCCTGTACCCGTGGCTGAGGTGTGTGTTGGCAGCGTCACCGCACGCATGCACGGGCACTGTCACCGCCAGTACGCACAGGCAGACTGGAGGCCGTTGCTGCCACCAGGACATTCTGTGTAGTTCACCTTATGCTATTATATTGGGAGAGATAGGCCAAGAGTGCTGGGTGAAAATGGGCGAGTGGTGGTAGCAGGCAGTCTGCAGGCTGCAGTTTGTGTAACCCACGTTCAGAGTCATTCAGCGGGCTTGTCCATCCCAAGACAAACGTCAAGCTGTTTAGAATTATCAACTTCAGTAGTCAGAGAAGTGCATTTTCCTGAGGTGTCTAATGACATCCTCAAATAAGCTGAGGAGAGATTATCCACTGAGCTATGGAAAAAGTTTCCGTAATCTTTACTGTCCTAATATAGTTGGTAAGAGTTGTAACATATTTAACTGGCAAGTTTAAATATTTTATATCTATAAATGCACACTTTATTTCTCTTAAGTTTGGCAACATGGCCTTAAACAAGTAACCTCTGCTTACAGGCTACAGACACCGCCCCTCCCACACACAGTTAACTTAAGTCAGGGTGTAGTCACTTCTGCATCTTGTGTCTCTTAAGAGAAGAATGTATACAGTGGTGTTAAACATACCAATAGAAAATTGCCTGTTAATTTTACCAATTTTGTTTCTCAGGATGTGATCTGCATGGTGAGCTTGTGGGAAAACTGAGTTGTAAATCACCCCAATGGATGCAGACAGTGATGTTGCACTGGACATTTTAATCACAAATGTAGTGTGTGTTTTTAGAACAAGATGTCATTTAAACTTGAGGAAGATTGCATTAGAGGGAGCAAATGTGATATACAAGCGTGATGTTGGGGTAAGTGATTCAACATACCTCAATTACCTGTTTTTACAAATATTCCTTAAGCTAAACATTCATCTATCTGATACATGTGTATGGTGGACAGAGAAGTGTAGTTATATTTCTGTGTTTCTGTCTTGATAGACATTTAGTCTGTCATATGTTAAATATACAGTATGGGGAGTGGGTAAATATTGTCTCAGAAGACTGCAGCTAGTGAGGTGAATAGTGGGTATAAGGTATGTGGTGAGACCTTTTGCACCCGGAGTCTGTTTTGCCTCCCTAGATTTGACTTTTTTTCAAGACAATATATCCTGATAGAGAGTCAACAACATGGGAGTCACTGTAATATGAAAAAAATTAGCACCATGCATGTAGTTTTCAACTTTTTGTTCAGAAGAAAATACCTTAATTTAATCTGTTTTGTGAACACTGAGTCACTGGCTGAAATATTCCATGCATATTTTGCTCTTTTCAGGAGCTATTTTGTTTTTTGTTCTTTTCAATTACTGAAAGACATGAAGGAACACTTCAAGGCTATCAAAACTAAAGGAAGTAGTAGTAGTGTAACAGTTGTTTTGTCTAATAGTTTGTTTATTTATTTCCACTGTGAATTGAACAGCCACTAATTCCTAATTCTTTCACTTTTTTTTTTTTTTTAATTTTAGAAAGTATTAATGAAGCTTAGGAAACCTAGAATTACGGCCACTATTTGGTCCTCAGGAAAAGTTATTTGCACAGGAGCTACAAGGTGAGTTCATGAGGATTCTTTATCTAACTGTAAATTATTGTCTATTTTAAAATATAATGTTGTAAATGAAGAAGATTGCAAGAAGCAATGCTTAAAACTGGTAAGATTCACTTGCATTGGATCACATGAAGCTCCTTGCCAAGCTATTTTTAGGAGGAAATTTTCTGTGTGAAGCATCTGTCTTGGAGTAAGTTGAAATCTTAAGCAACATGCATTCAGCCTTCTGGGACAGCAGAAGAGAAAACTACTTTATGAAGAAAATCCTAGAAATTTGGTTTGAAAAATTTTTAAGAATTCAATGCTTTTGGCCAGAAACTGAAACTTGGGAAGGGATGAACTTTTTTTGAGGGATATTTCTTGCTCTTTTTTAAAAACCCACCTGAATTTATTCAAGTGTGAGGGACTGGAAAGAGGTCTCAGATCAGATGCATCTGAGAGTCACTAAACTCTGAATAGCTGAATTCCATTAAGATTTGGCTGCATTGTGGCTGCAGGATAAGGTAAATTTGGGTGCATTCTGTGTTTGACTTCTGTCTCAGAATGGAAGATGTTTGTTCGGGTTGTTAACTCTAGACTACTCAAGATCATATTTGTCTGCTAAGACTGTTTAGTGTCACGTATCATCAAAATCTCCCACTTCTCCTGGAGAAAGTGCAAAGATATTCTTCAAACAGAACATAAAGGACTCCATTTGAATGTCTAGTTAAAATGTAATACATGCAGTAGGATAAAATGAAGGCTGTCCATGTGATCGTGGTTCATGTGCTACATGATTGAACAGTTCATTTTGTAGTCTGAGTAGCTTCTCTGTTGTGTGAATGAATATATATGTCTGTTAATGCCAAACTCTTTTCTTTTTCCTTTATAGTGAAGAAGAAGCTAAATTTGGTGCCAGAAGATTAGCTCGTAGTCTACAGAAACTAGGTTTTCAGGTAATTCTAATGAAAAAGGACTTGTATGACTCAAGCAATGCCAGTCGTCCATTTTTTGGTAAAAAAATTAAAATTGAAGGAGCATGGCAGTTTAGCAGGGAGCACATTTTCACTCAAATGCCCTTTTTGTGTCAGCACATGTTTTCCAGATACTGGTTAAAGAGGAGCTAGTTTATTTTGCAGAGTTGAGTTTTCATCTGGCAGCTCAGAGTAGTGCTTCTTTACTGGCTAGTAAACAACAAAATTTGTTTAATAAATGACCCACCCACAGATGTTTCTTGGATAGAATTTACAATATCTTGAAATACTTATTTAGAAGAAGTGCTGAAGAGAAACCTTTAAAGTTTTCCTTTATTCCTGATAGAAAAGCATATATGTATCCATCTTGTTAAGGGTGAGTTTGAGTTTCCTTATTGAAGAGGGGAGTAAAAGTGCTTCTGCACTGTCATATTGCACAGCAGGAAATAAGCCAAATCAAATACTTAGGATGTGAAACCCCCCCTCATAAAATACCAGTCAAAAACACTATTTCCATTTTGTAGTAAAGATGGAAAAACAGCAATGTGAATGATTTAAAGTTACATGCTTTAGTACTCTGTAAGTTCCTCGTTGTCAGTTATGTTGTTTACTCACAGTTTAAATTTATGGACAATTAAAAAGACACAGTAGCTGTCCTTCAGCAGGGAGAGGCTACTTTTGATTGTACATTATTAATACAAATGTGTATGTTAGAACCAGCCTTTTGAAGGTGGAACAGAACATTAAATCAGTGAGGTGAACATTGCTTCCAGGGTGGACATACCAAGTTTTATTATGAAATGAGTAGTTTTAGTGGAATATATTTAGAAGATTAAATTGATAGTTGACCTTTTATAAGGATAAGTTACTTCTTATCTACCTTGCATACTAGGTACTTTAGGGTAGCATACTCCTAAACAGTTTTGACTGTGGAAGTGTCATTTTAAGTTTAGACAATTCAGGAAATGAACCCAAGTTTCTTTAGTGATATTGCCAACACTGACTTCTCAGCAGTGTATTTGTTTAGGAATTGTTTTGACTATTTTGTTATCAGCTCAAATGGCTATAGTGAAGAATAGCAAAGCCAGTAGTTTGATCTGGGTTTCAGAAGTAATGGATCAGAAAAACAAGTGGCCACTTTAGCTTCGAAACAAGACAGTTTTCACTTTTTTTCTTACATTTAGCTTTAATAAAAGTGGTGTATAGCATAAGGCATTAGAGAAGTTTTCCAGTTGCATAAGATTCTTGTAACAATGATATTTAAGCTTTTTTTGTGCTCATTTTGGTGTTCCATGAGCTACTTAATTTAGTTAATTTTCAATTTGGAGGTGTTTAGTGTCTCATTATTAAATTGTAGTATAATCATTTAATGCAACTGTGAAGTTACACACTAAAACAGTTACTGTATCATAGAATGATCAAGGAAACCATTTGAAGACTTTAAGTACTGCTTAGATTCCTATTTGAAATGCATCAGACACAAAGTTTTAATTCTGAAATATCAAAATAATCTAATTAATATTCTTTCTTTTTTTTTTTTTTTTTTTTTTGCAACCCATACACCAGCCTCACTTTAAACTGAATTTCTAATGTCTTTTTATTCCTCTCTTTTTGAAAAGGTAATTTTCACAGATTTTAAAGTTGTGAATGTTTTAGCAGTGTGCAACATGCCCTTTGAGATCAGATTGCCAGAATTTACGAAGAATAACAGACCTCATGCAAGGTATGTTAGGATTTTTAAAGGATTATTGTTTTGGTATACTTGAGATTTTTCATTTTCAGTTCTAGTTCTTATCTTTTACACCTTTTATTTTGTTTTCTAGTTATGAACCAGAACTTCATCCTGCCGTGTGTTACAGAATAAAAACTCTCAGAGCTACCTTACAGATTTTTTCCACAGGCAGTATCACAGTTACAGGTATTTTGTACATATATTACATTACAGGTCCTGATCTTGGCAATGCCATGCCTTTTTTTTAATTTGCCTTTCTCTTCATAACTTTAATTTTCTGTTCTTTGCTTTGTTTGTTTGTGAGATAATCCACCACACATTTCCAGAAATGAGAAGTCAGGTTTGTTATGGTTTTTTTCAGAGAATACATGTTAAGATGGTACAGAACCAAAACCCATCACTTTATATTACTTCATCAGGAATGCTGTCTTGCAGCTGTTAGAGCTCAGCTACTGTTTCAGAAGTTGGGTAGGGGGTTTTATTTTCACATCTTAATACCTTAACAAATACTTTGGCTTTGTGTGTATTTCTAAAGAAGACAAACTCCATCAGACTTGTTAATCTGAAAATATAGGGCTAAAAAGTATTTCAAGATGGCATTATATGTTCTGAACAGACCAACTGGTCTAGCCAAATTAGAAACTAAACTAAAAATACATAAAAAGCTTGAGTATCACTGCAATAATAGAAGGTTGTCAGAATGTCTTGTCAGCCTCCTAATGAGATTTAACCTTTCTGTATGATTCTTATTACTCTGTATACAGGACAAAAACACTTCCATATTTCCAGGAGTTTCCTTTCGAATACAGAGGCAGATGTGGTAACATTAGTTTTAATTCCTTCAGGTTTACTTGTTACAGTAAATTTGAAATATATCAGACCTCTATTGATTTTGAAGGCTTTTCTTTTCCCTAGGCCTAGGCCTTTTTCCCCTTTTTCTGGGGGGAAAAAAAAAATCTCCATAATTTAATGCTTCTTATTCTAAAAATGTTTATAATTACTTCTCAGCCTTACTGTACTCTTTCAGGTGTGTTCAGATGAGGTTCCTTTTGAGCATTCATGTTTCTGTAGTACTAGTACTTGGCATGTAACTCAAAGAATTTTGAGATACATTATTAGAAATGTTGTAACAAATCAGGATGATTTTTTTTTTTATGGAACAAGTATAAAAATATTTACAGTTACACTGAGAAAATAAAAACTATTATGTAATAGACGTATTAATTTTTCCTCCTCCAAAATGAGCAATGAGGGGGTTGTTCAGGGGTTTGGTTTTCTTTTCTTGTAATCTCTGCAATGACAGTTCAGTTTTTACATCTCTTCAACACTACAAGGAGTAGCATTTTTTGCAAGAATTATTTGCCTACTCAAACTCCCACTTTGTGAAGGATTTCTCTAGAACTTGACAAGTTTGTCAATACAGGAAGAATCCTATTCCATTTCATTTTCTTTCTGAGTGTGTAAATTAAAACAGTATTTTCATAATTCAAGTAATTTATAACATGTTTATTATTTTTGGAAACCATTTTGAACAGTTTTCTATGAAAAGTCTAAGGTGAGATTAAAAAAAAAATCCCAAACCTGAGTTCACAGGCATCAAAGCACAGGAGATTGCTGTTTTCTTTTATCTGCATCATCAAACTTCTATCCAGGATTAATTTCTTCTAGCATACTACTACTCATTTGTTTCCAGACTTAATTGTTCATTGCATAAAATGGTCCAGTACCATTAGAAAGTATCATTAGTTCATTCTTCCTTTTCTTTCCCCAAGTGTTCATAGATCATGTTAGATACAAGGTGCTTCACCCTAAGACTGTAATCGTTCCCTAGTTTTCAGGTTTTCTCCTGAGATCAGTGGTAGAGCTATTTGCAAAATCCATACTAGAGTGGTCTGTAAATTTCAAAAATAAATAAACTCGCTTGAAACATACTTGGGTTAAATCCAGCATTATTTAGCAGTAACTTTTGTTGGTAGGTTTTAAAAGAAGAGGTGGCTGGGTTTTTTGTAATATAACTCCTGAGAAGATCAGCATAAGAGTACTTCCTTTATCTCTGTTGCTACTTAGCTTCTCCTTTCTCTGGTAAATCAAAAAGCACCCAAGTTATTATGAACTTAAATTACAGTATATTTATTTGTAGACTTGCCATTGACCAGTGTAAAACATCTTAAGGGTTCTGTGTGTTCCATGCTAGGAAGTGCTCTTTTCTTGGAAGTAAAAGTGATGTTAAGTTGGGAGAAATGGGGGAGAATTATTCTTGTTTATATTATGAAGTTGTGGTAGATAGAAAAATATTTTATTATCAAGGTACTATTACTGTTTTAATTTCTGATTCACTATTTTTTTCTTCTACCTGCTTTTTTTTTTTATTTTTATTATTATGTCTCAGGGCCAAACGTAAAGGCTGTTGCCAGTGCTGTGGAACAGATTTACCCGTTCGTGTTTGAAAGCAGGAAATAAATTTTGTAGTTCACCACTTGATGGTTAGCTTCCCTAACCAAGCACCTTTAAAGACTGCTGCACATTGGACTAAAAGCAAAAAAAAAGAAAACTGGACCAACCATAGCAGAAGAATAAAGACTCTGACTTGCTCATGGCCACAGCATAGACTCCAGTTCTTTTGGATTTTACTCTTAACAGTGCTGTATTGTAAAAACGGAAGTTTACAAGATATGAAATTGCTGCTTTTAAAAAGACATTCTATTTATTTTTGCAGTAATTTCTGTGTATTCATAAGCAAAGCTGTCACGATGTGCACTACCTTAAAAACGTTTTTTTTTAGTTTAAGCTTGTGGGTTTTTTTGTGAATAGTCTTTTACATTTTTGTATGCTGAATATTGGGCACCAAAGAAGCTGTAAAAGTTATCTTTTTCACCTGATGAATGTGCACAAATAAAAGTTTGGAAAAAATTTCTCTTCATACCTGCTCTGTTATATTCCTTTCCCTTTTTCTATTACAGTTTCAATTGTATAGTTACAAATTAATTTGAAACAGTGTAAGAATAGTCTTTTGCTGATACCTTGTTTCTGTTTATAGTATGTGTAAAAACTTTGTGCGTGGGTTAGATTGAAACCTATAGTAATTACATATGTTTATCCAAGGATAAAATTTGGTTTGTTCCCAATTCTCCTAACTACATGTCAGACTTCAAGTATTTTCTTGCTGTTATATGAAGAGAGAAGACATTTTGAAGCGTTTTTCTATAGATTATGAAGAGATCTTATCAACTAAAGAAGCTACTGTAGAAAAAACAACTGCCTTGTCCACCTCCTGGATGTAAAGAAAAAAGTTACTATGTGAGCTTCAGTTTTCAGGAAAGTGGTGCTGTGCTTCAACTCAAGAAGATGGCATGGTCACACTAATTCAGCCCCAACCTATTGCTGTGTGATTAACACAGACCTTTTCTACACTCTTCTTACTGTATAATATTTTCATGACAGGAGCTGCCAACAAGCAATGAAGCTTGATTCTGGCATGTATTATTGTTGGTATTAATCTTGGACTTGGAAGCCAGTAGATGTTTCTCTCAATAAGTGCACATTTGAAGCAAAGAGAGAGGTGAATGCTTAAAAGTAACTGCAAATGCTACTTTTAAAAAGATACAATAAATATGTATAAATGTATGTATGTCTTTTTTTCCCTATCTCACTGAAGTGAAATACAACACTGCTGTTGTGTGCTGCAGGTACTGTACAGTCTTCATGTGTGAAGAAAAATAATAAAGCTGGAGCTGTTACTCTACCAGAGGTCACACCTGTGAAAGGAAAGGTGGAAGAGCATCCTTGAGAAACAAATACTCAGCATCATGTCTGAGGGGACAGCATAGAAGCTAGGGCTGTCTGTAGTGACTTCATGCAGAAATTGCATGAAGAAAGGAAGGAAGTGTGTGGGAAATACTCAACCATCCTGCTCAGAACAAAAAGAAGCAGCTATGCTTCAGGCCTGATGTGATCTATTAAAAGCCCTTTTAAGCCTAATGTAGGTAGGAAAGAGAGGACTTAAAACCATGAAGTTACTAAGTTGAGGTCAACAGTCACAGTATTTGTGACAAAGAGCAGGGAAAGGGATGCTTGCTATGTGCAAGCTTTCCAGTTTATACAGAAGACACTCCTGACACTAATAAGGAATTTTCAAAAAGTCATAGAGCACAACGGACAAACCACCCTTAGGCAACACTAGTGTATTATTATTATTGCAATTTGAAAAAGGAAAAAGCAGTAGGTAGCTGAACAATGAAAAGAATTGCAATGTCTTTTCCAAGAACAAAAGTTTAGTCCTAAACTGCTGAAGGAGGGTTTGGCCATTACAAGTACAGTAGCTGGTTTAGATTAGGGTTCTTTTAGCTCAAATTACAAAGCACTCAAGTGCTACCAGTGAAATTCTGGAGCTTTTATGGAGCATATATGTCTCCTAAATTTATCTACAAAGAACAAATGTTTTTCTTTTTTGTTAGCACTGTCACATAGTATGAAATCTGCCAGTTAGAACAAAAATTAAAGGTAATAATAAGCTGCAATGTAGGAAAAGGGGAGCTGTTTCTTTTGAAGTGTTGCTTAGGTCCATGCTAGTGGTTTGAGGCCTCTGTAACAATTCATGATGGAGCTGAAAAGCACACCACTAAACTTGCACAGCAGTATTGAGAAATAGCAAATAAAAGATCCCTTGAAATGTGTGCTCACGTATCCTTCAACCTCCAAGGAAACCTCAAACTTGTCTGTGACAAATCCATTTTGAAACTTCTGATGATGGTCATTCAGCAGCACACACGCAGCATTATCGCTCTTATTTCCCGACACTGCTCTGAGCTGTAGGTCCCCAGCTCAAGCTGGAATAAGTCTGGCTGCTCATTTCTACGTGTGTGCCTCCACACACCTTCATGAGTTAGTCTTTGTTTCCCTTGCTCCGTTATGCTGCCCCCACCTAGGCCCTCCCTGTTGACTCCTACACTCATGCTGTGGTCTGAGGCCAGACAGTATGCTCCAGCATGCTGACTCCGCTCCGCTGTGAGGAGCGGTGCCTTGGATTAAAGTTGCCTGTCAGTCACCTCTTCCTCAATGGCCATGTTTTCTAGAGCACTGTGTACCTATTCCTGCATTCTCCAGGTGGATCCCAAGCAAAACCGCACAGTACCATAAAAAAAGTTTAATTCACATTCCTTGAAGAATTTCACATTCCTTGAAGACGTGGGATGGTTTTATTTATACAGCCTACTAAGGGCTCCTTTTTGCAGTAGAATGATAAGCAAATATAGTGGGATCGTGTTTAGTCTGAAGTAGTATCTTCAGCTGACTGTGTCAGTCTGTCTTCCTCAATTAAATGCTGTAAGAAGTGCCACTCTGTGGCTGCTTAGACAGCCAGAATGCTTTGAAAGCATTCTTTTTGCTTTAAACAAATAACTTATCTACTAATCGATATTTATCTGCTGATTATTCTAGCAAAAGCTATTAACCTTCTGAGGAAAAAAACCACACTCTTTTATGGGAGCCATATAGATAACCTTTTGTAGAAGCCTGTTGAATACTTCTGGACACACTTGCTAAGCAATAACCAAGAACTTGATGCAATATATGATTTGCAATGATTATGGTTTCTGAATTCCTTTTGTGCTGCCCTGTACTAAACAATTCTTGCTTTCTGAATCCAAAAGTCAGTCTAGTGTCTCCTGTATTGAGAAATAAAATTATTTTGGCATCAAGTGGTACTTCCAGCTTCCAACTTTTCTGGGACTGGGAAACCAAAGATATCCCATCTCCTCTTCTGTAAAGCCATCATCAATCTAGAGTAATTCATCATGAAAATGTGCCCCCATTAAACAATTTGACTATGTTTTCTGAGGAGTATTTCCTAGGTCACTGGCTTCTGGCCATCCCAGGTAACTGTATTTAAAGTTCCTCATATAAGATGAGCATGTTCTATGTTATAAGTAATTCAGTTCTGATGAACAAGATCATTTTTCAAGTCTTGTTAAGCTGAACCCTAAATTAATTTATAAACAGTTCCTACCTAGTTGTTCCACACTATCATCATCCTTTACACTCCATAGTTGTCTATTTTTTCTCCTTAGTGTTGTTTTCCCTAATGTATAGTCAGAGAGCCATTAAGACTTTTCAACACCTTTTTTTTTTTTTTTCAGTCTAAACAGACCTGTCTTTGGTGGGCTTCCCCTGTGAGTCTCTTCCTTCTTCTTGGCACCCCCATTGTTCTTTTCATTTCTTCCAGGCTGAACTCTTGTTGACTATGGATAACCAGAATTGTGCACAATATTCCAATTTTCATTCACCTCCTATATGTAAACTCGCAGGGCTGAGGGATGGTGGCTTGAAACAGAGAGAGCCTAGATTTACAGTAAGTTTTATAAACTGCAATGTTTAATGTTGGCTGTTTAATGTTGAGCCACTGAAAGAAACTCTACTAAGAAATAAAAGAGATAGTATGTTGTGTATAAGAAAGATATACCACATGTCCCATCAGACTGTGAGCATCACAGAACTTTTTTTTTCTTTTTTTAATTTAATCACTCTTTTGGTGAAGGCTGGTTTGATTGCCCCAGTTCTAGTAGAGCTGCTCTTTCTCTTTCTTGGCAAGTTCCATCGGCATCAGCTTCTCTTTGCGCTGGCTCATCCAGCACAAGGGGGTCTTCATGTATTTCCTAGAGAAGTGAAAAATAATCAAACAAAGACAGCAACAAAACAAAAACAAACAGCAACAAAACAAACCATAAAGGTTTGAATGAATTCTGCCATTAAATAGAGCTGGCAGAGTGCTCTCCCTGCCCACCACTAAGGGCCCGGGAGTCCGGCAGGACAGCTGTGCAGGCTGTGCGCACCACAGCAAACCACCGCAAACCACCGCAACCCACCAGGGGATGCTCCGGCGGCCCGCGGCGCTTCCCCGCCTGGC
>JANHGL010008680.1:15854-60649 GCA_024611195.1 Ceyx melanurus
GCTTCCCCGCCTGGCCGCGAGGGGGCGGCCCCTCCTCACGTTCCTCCCGGGACGGCTACAGCAGCCCTCTCCCTGCCTAGCTCCGGCTCTGTCCTGTGGTTTCAACCGTGACTTCCCCTCTCCAGCTCCGGCTCCCTGCCTCCTTCTCTTGGTCTCTCCAGGCTTCGGCTGCCCCCTCCGGCTCTTCTCCCCACCTCTCCTATCCGGCTCCGGCTCGCATTTGTCTTTCAAGAGGCAGGGGGAGAGGGCGTGCGGGGCGAGGCAGCGCATTCTGGACTGCCCAGGCAGGTGAAGCAGTGACCGCTGTGAGGGAGAGCCTTGGAGCTAAGGCAGCACAAGTATCTCTGGGCTTTTTGTACCGCCCATAATCAACCTCCTTCGAGCCTGTCTGAGTCGCAGTGTACCCTTTAGAAAAAAATGTTCACTGGTAATCCGAAAAGTCCCCCAAATGCAGGATAACCCATCGCGCTTGGCTGTTCACAAGTTTGTTACTTCCACCATCTAAAAGCATGTGTCTTATTTTCAGTTTGAATTATTTCTCCCTGTGCCTTATTCATTATGCTGGTAACTTTCAAGAACAGTCAAAAAAAAGCAAGTAGATGCTGTAGAGCACCTCATTGGTTCATTGAACAGATTGTGAGAGTGATACATTAAAAAAAAAAAAGGCTACTTAGTTTTTTCCAGACTTTTTTATGGCCAAAAACAACTGAAATGGATGGGAGCAGTAGCAAATTGATAGTGAAGCCTGACAATTTATGGTCAATGTGTATTAGTAGACCGTTTAAATCTCTTCTCCAAACTTGTGCTACTTCTGTTGAATTAATGTAATTCCAAGGGTTGCTTTATTTCTGAGGGATGGGAAGAGACAGGTAGTCAAAAGATACAAAACCAGTCAGAATGGGTCCCATTAAAGGAGCAGAAACATGGCATTCACATCACCAACACTGTCTTTCCTTCTCATTGCTCTTATGGCCTTTTTATGTGGTGTTGAGGGGGGACAAAATATGCTGGAGGAGCCTTTTTTGAGTTATAAGTTTATATCATCTGTAGAGCCACAGGATTCAGTAAATGCACCAAAAAAAAAGCCCATCTAGAAAAGCTTTCAAAGCTGACATGGACTATCAAAATATTTGAGATAGGACCTCTATCCTTCCCCTTTTCTGAATGCGATCCAAGACACACACAGCCCTAAATGTGAGAACACAGTTGCCCTCCTTTCTGTGAAAGCCAATCAGATAAAGTGTTGGGGAGCCAGTTCTGGCTACAGGTATTCCTCACAGTGGTGCTCAAAACCACCATCCCTTTAGGACCAGTCCTTCAGCACCAACAAAATGTTTGACCACCAAGATCAACATGTACAAGTTCCAGCCTTGAGAAAAACCGATTTTTCATGAAAACACAATGTTGTTTCTTTTTTTTTAGCATATGACATTGAAAGACTTTGTACCTCTTCCACCTGGTGGATGTGGTCACACACACGGTACTTACTGTTTAGCTAGTTCCATGGATATTTGCTCCAAAGAACAGCCTTTTGTCTCTGGTATGAACACAATAACAAAAGCCAGGGATGCTAGGCTCATTATTGTATAAATGAAGCACACCCAGGACAAGCCGATGATCTCTACAAAGGAAGAAAACATGTATTTTTTTAATTTTTTTTCTTTTTTCTTTTTCTTTTTTTTTTTTTTTCTTTTTTAATAGGATACACTCCCTAATGCACAGGCGAAATTAGAAAGAAGCTAGGCTGACATTCTTGGCTCACTTATTTGTGCCTGGCCATCATTAGAAAAAGAGTGGGTCTGCTTTTTCTAATACTCCTTATGAAGAGCCCATATTGACCCATTAAGCACAAACCTATTGATTTATTTGTGGTCACTCTGGATGGAAAGAGTGAGTAGCCATTGTTACTGGTTTGTACAAAGGTACCAGGCTTTAAAAGTGCCTCAAACTTCCACCTGTGTCTGGTTTTGTTGCACACTCTTTCATGAAGCAAAATCAAGCATTTTTCACATTGTTGTGTCTACAGCTAGTTGTCCCTGCCTGTCAGTTCCCAGCATTTCCACTGTAGCTTTTCCTGTTCTGGAAAAGGATCCAAGAGTGAACTCCTAATGGGGCCAGCCAGAGTCTAGTGGTTTTCTGAGGCTATGCTCCAGCATCAGGAAGGTCCTCAGTCTGAGGGTTGCATTCTGCAGCCCCTGGAAAGTAAAGCATATACAAACCCAACAGTCTGCTGCAGCCCCCTTGGCCCTTTTCCCTGTTAAAACTAAGTCAGACAATTGAGAGGTTTGTCACTTGTGTGGTGACATAAATATTACAGCTGAAGCTGCTAACCCAGCCAGTATCTTCTGCATCAGATATCTAAATGCAGGTCTTGCTGGCCACTGTGACAACAACACGTATTAATTTGAAGACATAATTTCCAATTCTGTCTTTCTTCCATAGACTAGAAATGGAGATTTGCTTGTAGCTACTCTTTCACAAATCCAGATTAGACCCAGCTAAAACAATCGAGTTACTGTGGCTTTACATTCATTAAAACCAAGACCAGAAGAACAGCTAGATATGGATTAAAAAGTAACCCTCCATGACAGGAGGGGACCTTCAGGTGAAACAGTTGATGCTGAGTATCTGAGATCTGCACTAACTAATTTGGGGGACTTTTCCTTAGGAATAGATTTTACCCTGATCCAAGGGATGAGCAAGTATTCACAACTGGAGTATATTAATTGTGCATTTTCTTGTTTGGTTTTGTCCATGAGCTTGTGTAGTCCAGGAGTGCCATTTTTTGATGCAAACCCAAATGCAGTGAATGGGGACAACTGGATAATTTGCTTCTGAAAGGGAGCTGAGATACTGCTCAGGTGGCTTGGGTTTTTTGTTTTTGTTTTTTAGTCACAGATCACATTCATTTTCAAATCTGTTTAAAAATGCATCTAACAGGATGAAAACCACCTTGACTTTTTTTTGTGGTTTGATTGCCTGCTCTGAGTGGAGAGTGATGTAGAGTTAAAAGAAACCTGTTCCCTTAGATATTTTGATTCACAGAATTTATTTTCCTCAAATAAGACTGAAAACTAAAATTTGCGAAACTTCTTATGATTTTTTTTTTTATTGACAAACAATTTCAACATCAGTGTTTAACATTTTTCCTTGATTTTCATCAAATTATAAGTTACTACATGGTAGTCTGCTTTCTCAAGTTAAAACATAAAACATTTTTACCTTACAGAGACACCTTTTTTTCTAAAGGATTTTTTCTTGAAGCCAGGATATTCCTGTGCAAAGGAATAATTTCAATAGGATTGTCTTTAAATATATTTGATCAGGAAAGCTGTGGTCTGGTCTAGAACAGAACTTCCCTTGACTTCCATTGAACTTCCAGGACTTGATGTGCAAGGTGCTTTAGCAGCCAGCACTGTGAGGCTGTAATTACTAGCACAAACTTAGAAAGATGTGGTGGAAATAGTTAAGTTACACTAACCAACAGCACTCAAATGAAGATCTGAATTTGGCTCCTGGAGCATCACAGCTGCAAGTTTAGCAATGTTGTTTGTATAGCATAGCTTAATGTTGCCTACTAGGAGAATATCAACTTGGAAGGACACAGAGAAATCTTACCAGTTACAGTCAAAAATGTCAAGGAGATGAGGAGATTTATACCCCAGTTCATGCTAGATGTCAAAGCCATGGCCCGTCCTCTGATCCCACCAGGGAAAATTTCACTCAGGACCAGCCAGGACACTGAAATAAAAATTAGTAACAACAACAACAACAACAACAACAATAAATACTAATACTCCTAGTAATAGTAATAATAATAACAATAATAATGTTATATTTTAAAGATTGGGTTTCCTTTATATTAATTTCTGTAGTCCATTAATTCAGGTGAGGCCACCTGAAAGAGAAAGATGGTTTTCAGGGATGTTTAGGTTTGTGTGGGCCCAAGCTCAAAGGAACTCCTGTGCTTTGCAAGCAGCATGTGCAGCTGTCAGCATCACCCTGAGGTGTCATCCCTGCCCAGTGGCTGAGAAGAGAGTGGCATAGATGGGTGGCACCAGCACACACACAACTGAAGTGAGCTCTGACTGCACATCTGTGTATGAAAGGCAGCTCTGACTAACTAACTCTCAAGTGACATAATGCTAATGGAAGTGAGGCAGCAAATCGAAGTAATCTTCAGCTTCAGAGCAGCACTGTATGTTTATGCCACCTTATAAATCACTTGCCATGCTGAAACAGGTTTGCTATGCCAGTTTTCTGGTCCATATAAATGGGATTTCTGATGTTTAAATGAAGACAGAGGGCCTGATTTTTGGCTTCTTCATGTAACACCACACCACAGGTGATCTAAATGCTGGTGTTACTAGCCTACAAAAACAAATTCAGTCATGAAGACCTGGCTGTATAACCATCTTGATAGCAAGTGAAAATGAAACAACAACACACACCCCCCCCACTACCATTTCTGTACCATTCCTGGTTATTAGAAATAAAAAACAAAACAACCCTCCACCCTTTTTTTGTTCATATGCAAGATGCATTAGCAGGAGGTTGCTACACTGAGAGGTCGTGAATTAGCAGGTGTCTAGTCTTTCTGACGAATCACAGTGAAGTTTAAACACTTGCTGCTGACAAGACAGATGGTGCTTTAAAGAAACGCCCTGAGTCTTTTCTATGTTGCTTCTATGCACAAGGGAGGGCAAAACAGAAGACGACTGGCTTCTCGAGTGGGTGTTTTTCCCTTCTAGGCCAGCTAGTCCCACACCTGATGTAAACCAGTCCCTGGTAATGCATGGAGATCTCGTAATTGTATTTTGCCTCACCTCGGCGTCAGGGATGTTGAAACCAGTATCGTTAGTCACAGCCAATAAAACATGTCACAACAGGGAGTTCTACCCAAAAGTAAGTGAGACGCAAAGGAGTCGTCCTGAGTGGTGCTTGCACAGCCCATAGAGCACATCTCCATAGGATGGCTTGGCAGTCATCAGCTGAGCTTGGCTGGAAAAACAACTATACATTGAGATTGGCAAAGGGGATATTCATAGCCATGTTAGATGGGATTAAAATAGTGTTTGGAAGAATTCAAACCTGCTTTCTGCTGAGCATAAATCAACCTCCAGGAATAAAGTTTTCCTGTGGGTACTTAATCTCTAATTACTTCTTCTAGAATTTTCTTGTGTTCAAGCAACTTGCAGTGACTGCTCAGATTGTCACGGAATGAGGATGATCAAGTCACAGAATCACAGAATGTTAGGGGTTGGAAGGCACCTCTGGAGATCAAGTTCAACCTCCCTGCCAAAGAAGCTTCAGCTAGAGCAGGTTGTACAGGAACACATCTATGCAGGTTTTGAAGGTTTCCAGAGAAGAAGACTCTGCAACTTCTCTGGTCAGCCTGTTCCAGTGCTCTGTCACCCTCACAGTAAAAAAGTTTTTCCTTATATTGAGGCCATGAAGAAAGGTATGTGATGGGCTCTCCAAAGAGCAATTAAACAGAAGAGGACTCTTCTCTTAGACAGTTTACAGCTGAGGGAAACAGAGTTGAAGTGGAGACAGAGAGATGTTTTAATTACAATTTTAAAGACACAAAACAAGAAAATCCAAGTCAAGTTAGTAGCGACAGCAGTTAGATGAGGCAGAAGGATGTGCAATATATAATTTATATATTTATATATAATTTATATGGAATATATATTTAAAATGTTAAAACGCTATTTTGCTCTATATGTGGAAAAAGTTTGATCAAGAACTGTTGTTCACAATCGTAAAAATAAATCCCCAACATTCTCCTTGAAGTTCTTTAAACTGCAAATAGGCAGGACATAGTGCATGCTGCATGGGACTTTTCTTATCTATTTTCCATTAGCATCTGCTACTGGCTATTGTTGAAGGCAGGGTAACAGGTTGATTGAGTGGCCCTTTTGTTTGAACCAACCTGGTCAACATAATGAGCTTTGTGTTTGGGCCATTAGCAAAGAGAAGTCTCAAATTCTCAAGTGGTTTCTTCCTCACTTCCTTACTTTGCAGCAATGTGGTAAATAAGAAATAATTTTTTTTAATTAACAGATGTCAAAGACGCAGAAAAGTCTGAGAATATGTGAGAAATGCTGTGAGCTTGAGGGTAATCAACATTCAATTGAGGTACATGAATAAAAAATACCCTTGTTTTGACCTTGCTTCTGCCAGGAGGCAGAAGCAAACTGGAAGCTGCTCAGCAGCTCTCATTAATGAAATATTAGATTCCCTTGGTATTCATTTGCTACTTAACATTTTTTCCTTTCCTATACCTGTATTGTGTGAGATTTAGAAAGCTGCCATTGCAATACTTAAAAGAATTCAAATTTCTGGGGTATAAACTCTGGAAAGAGATTAAGTGGACTTATAGCTTAGGGGTGAAGTAGGCAGAAGTATGTAGGACTTTGAAAGCTAGAACTGGGTTGTTAGGAACACGAGGTCCAAGGGAAGATAAGGAAGGGATTATCCCACCAGTAATGCAGGCAGACCATCTAAGAATGTGGGGAAGGATGCAAGCAAGCCACAGTGAAGTTGCCATGAGAGGAAGAAAATAAAAGGATATAGCTAATGAATGGTTTTGACAAGACCAGATTTATTTTTTCAAGGCTTACAAAACCCCACAGGCTTTTCATTTACTTGTTTTCTGGCTCTGCTGGGTATTAACACAAATAGACAGATGGACAACTACTTCTCATAAAAGGCCAGTTTCAGTGCTGGTTTGCCTTGATTTCAAAGGGCATGCTGCAGGGGGTGATACAAGCCTTTGTGGTGTCCATGGTGGTAGGGTGTGCACCCATGAAGACATGCAGCACTGGGGCAGAGCTGGGATTTGAGGCAGGGGGAACCTGCTGCTGTAATGCCCCAGCACTGCTCCCAGCACTGCTTCCAGCACCCACACAATGCAAACCTTGCAAAGGCTTTCTCAGCAGCTTTGGTGAATGAGATTTTGGGGGATTGGCAAAAGTAAGGGGTGCTAGACTGGAAAGAAGAGAGGGTGAGAGTTTATCCTTTTCTAAAGTAAGTAAAAGAGATATAATGCACAAAATGTGGACTGAAACTCTGCCCATAGTTTTGTGCAAGAGACCGAAGAAGGTGATCAACACCAGTATTAAAAATCAATTACTCAGTTTAATGAGACCCATTTGTTTCTCTGGCTCTGCCTCATACTATGAAACTGCTGTGACTGCTCAAAATTACTAACTGGCAAATGTGGAAAAAAGGAGCAGCAATATTGCTTTGGAAAGTGTGTAAACTACCAGCAGAGTGCCAACCTGCCGAGGATCAAGCCAAGCCCTGTGTGTGTGCACTTTAAAAGGAATGGAATTGCCCTATTGCTGAGTGATATGGGAGTCAGGAAGTATGAAATGTTAGGAAAGTGGGATATAATCCTTTTATCTCTGAAGCTGTGTCAGACTACCTAAAAATTGTTGTCCAATGGTAGTACAATTTGCATCACTATCTAGTGGGCAGGTTGCACACTCACACATGCTTTCTTAACGAAGCTTGCAGAGCACCATGGAAATGACCCTTCACTCGTGCTTCCTCCAGTTTACATTAGAGCATCAGGAGACTTTGGGGGGAAGAGGCTGTAAGACTAATGCATTACCTTCTTCACCCATTTTCTGGGCCACTTAAGGAGGAGGGCAATGTCATGTACTTCACCACTAATTACTCCCAGCCATCCTTCTTCCCCTAACCTTTTCACCACTGTGAGCCTGCATTTTAACACTTCTTTTCTTATTATTTTTTCTTTTCTTTTACTATTGCAATTGTCATCTCTTTGAAAGTGAAAAACATTTAATGCCTAGCATGGATTTTCCTTTTTCATGCAAGCTGTTCAATATATTCTTAAATCTATTTTCAGTGGTCTTCAATTACTGTCCATTTTCAGCTTGAGAAAATAGTCATCAACAAGAACTTTCAGTTCAGTTTATGTGATCAGACAGTGATTCCCATGTGAAGAAATACTGGGCAAGAAGTGATAGATGTAAAAGGGTCTAGGAATGGTAGAATTGTCTTAGTTAATGTGATCTGTTGCCCATCATGCCCAATAACAGTACTTAGCAGCAAGTATATCAGTAGGATGTATCATAGTGTTATTATAGGCAGGTATATAACAGTTTGTACCTCTTTTCAGGTCCCCTAATAGAAGTTGATTTGAACTGATGTATGAGATGACAATTCTGTTTGCAACTGGATTTCACAGCCACTGTCTCTCTCATCCTTTTTTTTTTTTTTTTTTTTATACAGAAGATGTTACATAAAGACAGAACAACTTGCAGGAGAAGTAGAAAAGAAAGAAAAAGATAAAATAAAACAAGCTTTCAAAGGATAATGTGCTTATTTTAATAAACCACATACTGCCAACCAAAGGAAAAGAAAAAAGACTTTTAATTAAAAGCTGAAATGTGTATTCCTGTTTTTAGGTGTTTATTTGTTCAGGATATTGAATCCAGGATAATCTCTAAGGCATTTTCAGAGGAATGACTGCAGAAGCCAGAGGTTCTAATTCACAAGAAAACTCTGTTAATTACGTCAAATTATTCCATATTTTATTTCTAAACAGTGTGGAGAGGAGAAATTATCCATCTAGGTGGGGTAAATGAACCTGTTTTTCCAGTACCCAAGGGCTAATGTTGGTCCTTGAGGGAGTGCACAACAGAAAAGAGTTACTAGGACACAGCAATTAGGAGTGATTTACAGCTCTGCTCTTGCAAAATAGTTATGTGTATGCTTTATAAAGCTCCCTGTGGAAAAGATAGGCAGCCTTTTACAGCGGTGACTTACTTAGTGAGAGAATTGCAGTGATTCAGTTTTTAAAGTCCCTTACTGGTCACTGCTGCTCACGCTTTGCTTTGGTTGTTGCTGGAAGAAGGCAGGCAACAGGAAGGTGTGAAGGCTCTGGGTCTGTCAGCCACAAAATGATTTTTAGTTCTCCTTTCATAAGAGTTTTTTTTGCATTGATGGTAAGGAAACAGAAGCTGGGTGCCCTCCTGTAACCCTCTTGTCTTTGAGAAAATATTCCTGTCTTTCCTCACAGAGATCATTGTGAAACTCATATGACACAGGGAGAAATAGTATTCTGACTTCATGCACGGACTTACCATCAGGCCATGTTTACTGTGCTTTGGCTGCCAGTCTACACCTTCATCAGCACTGCCAGAAAGCTGTGTAATTGCACATATTTATCATTCTGGCATAATTATTTTCTCATATTTTATAATGCAAGTTTTATTTTTATGATCTTTACAGGTGAAATGAAATACTGTCTTTGCACTAGAAGACCTACAGATAATTCTAGTTTTTGCACAAAACTAGTCCAAGTTCAGCTCTAAAATGTTCCTCCCAGTCCTCTCTTGCAAAAGAAACTGGATTTATGAAGCTTGACTTATGCCATACAATTCTGCAAATTTCAGTGTCACCATGATCTTCTCACCCAGAACACGGTTAAGGAGACAAATGTAAAATCTTTCATTGTCTTTGATACGATTATCAAAGGCCACTATTATTTAATGAATTATTAAATGCAACACTTGACCTACAACGTAATAGTAGTCAGTCTTGATTATCCCGTGAAAGCTTGCAGGAGATGGTGTGCTAGACTCACTTGACAGTGCACCACTTTACAGACAATATTGCCCCTGGGGAACAGAAGAGGATCTCTGGGTCAAATTACTAGCTAGAATCACAGCACTATTCACTGTCTAGATTTTTTAATGAAGTGAGCCTTGAAGTAATATGCTTCATTTTGTCTGACAGCTAGCCAACCTGAGTAGAACTTCATGCCTAGTTTTAAGCACGGAAGCCATTCTTCTTAAGCAGTGCTTTTGTTCTTTTTATTAATAATATACAACTGTTAGTAGAGATATGTAATCTAGAGTACCAAGATCAGAATAATGACTCAAATTACCGTTTAAGTAGAGCATAGTACTCCAAAACACAAGTAGCCCCCTGCCATTTCTAGGTAGTCCTTGGAGGGGCATTTTTTGTGCTCAGCAGCAGCAGTGTCATTGCAGAGACACAGGAATGTTGTCTGGGACATGGTGTTGTCACTCTCTTCACAGTACCAATGGCTCTCTCTTTCAGAAGGCAAAGACCTTGGCCTGATCTCCAAGACTTTCCCTCATTCACATACTTAAAAGTAAAGTTATGAACAGCAACACAGGTGCCAGTGAAAATGACATTTCAGGTATGCATCTCAAAAGTTTAAGTACAAGGCTATTCTGTTCTTTGCAAAATGAGGTCCTAAAATAATTAAAGTGAAGCTCCCACTGATGTTGCCATGTCTTCTAACTGCAAAAACCTTTTTTTTTTCCCCCTAATATGACCTTTTCACACCTACAAAAGCCTTCCAAATTTGTAGGTTTGCTCAAGTTTGATAAGATTAAGATATCTTAGAGAATACCTGCAGCAAATTGAAATCCTGTAATTCAGCATTCGACTATACAAGATTATCTTAAATTTGCTTGCACTTCAATACCACCAATCATCTTGTGAAAAAAAAGCAGATTCCAGGGTTAGATGATTTGTTAGGAAGGGGCTTCAGATAAACCTTGTCTGGCACAAAGAAATAGGGAGAAGCAGGCAATTCACAATCCTTGCTTGATTTTTCATTTTGGCTTGCCTTGTCTTTTTACTGAAGCTTGGTAGTACAGACATAGTGTGAATTTAAATAACACAGGAAAAATAAACTAGAAAAATGCTAGGAGTGTCATTCAAACCACAGGGGTGCATGCATTAAAAGATGATTTAATACAAATGAACAGTGCTAGGAATCTTGTCATAAAATAAAGAATCCAAAATAATTTTTTAATTAACTGAAAAAGGACTTTCTGGACTGATCCTTAGCGAAACATGCACGTTTCCAAGGTTTGTTATCCTTTTTCAGATCCAACAAAGCACCGAAGCACTTGTTTATTTCTGAGTACTTGATTTAATCCCCAACATTATGTCTTTTTCCAGAGTAATCCACAAATGAATATAAAATTGATGCTGCTCATTTCTTTGAAATTACAGTTGCTTCACAAAATGTAGAAGCTAAAAACCAAAACATTATAAACAAATGTCATTCAAGGCAATGTTAAACATGAATGCTTGTCAACATCAAATTGATACAATAACTACATGTTTTGTAAAAGCCTGAAATAGTGCAGCATGTCAAAGATATTGTTGTGAATTCCAGACATATCTTCTACTAGTATTTCTAAGCTAGTTAGTGAAGGGCCATAAAGCTTAGAATACTTTAAAACATAGGAACAACTAACTAAATCCATGGAGTGTCAGAAGTTATACACCAAGAATTCTCTTTCCCACAAGATTTTCCAGTTTCCCATAGGAGATTTTGTGGCTAAGATTAAGTCCAAGAGCATTTTGGGGCAGAGAAAAAAGCAATCCTATGCAATGTGCATCATAAGGGTGGCAAGATATATAACTTCTGTGATCGGGTCCCTGGACTGTTCAGTGACATATGTGAAACCAGCTATCCTGGGTTTTGTTACAGATGCATTAACTGACAGGTGTAAGACCTAGATAAGGTTTTGCATTTATCTGTGGTAATGAATTATGCTTTAACTCAGCTAGCCAGTTAATCTAAGGACCGTGGGAGCAAAGTGGAGGGGACCAAATTTGTCTCCAGTGTAATTCTCTGGACTTCAAGGAAACATTCAAGCTCCAGTTTGGCTTGCTCAATCCAATAAAATACATAAAGATCCCCATATGATTGCGTAAGAAAGACCATGATGGACTGAAATAGGGACTTATTTCCTTCCTCACCTCCATGGATTTAACTTTTCTTGTGAACCCTTGAGCTTTCTTCCATTCTCCTTGATCCTTCTTGCCTAATCCTTCTCCATTGTCCCCAACATTAGTTCAATACTGCATTTAAATGACTTCAACAATTGACAGTAAGATGCAGACAAAACAAGTGCAGTGTGCTTTTGTTTTGTTTTGTTTTGTGTTAATTTCCAAAGTCACACTGAGCTTTTAGTTTGGGTTGATTAATAGTGATCTACCTCCACACTTCACTCCTCAGCCTGCACTCATTGCTCCCTGTAGAAGGCATGACAGCATTTTCGTGAGGCCAGATTTGTCCTGTTGCCCCCTCCACACAGAGCAGGTTTGAAAGCCCAACCTTGCAAACACGCATTGAAAACAATGTAAAACCCCTCTCACTCTTCACATGCAAGCCAGAGAAAGGGTTCTCTTGGGCTCTGCAGGCATCTTTCCCTGGTGAGAACGGTTGATCCTCATTTGACCTTTCTCATACACAGACAAAGGTAATTCAAGACAAAGCCGGGTGTCATAACGGTCCCCTTAGCTAAGACCTGCCTTGAAACACCTCTGCAAACACCCCTGGAGAGACAGCATGTGCTGTTCTTCAATCTGATGCAACAATGATTTGTTGCACCTACAAAATGTCCCCATAACTGTGTGAAATTGAGTGTGAACAAGCAGTCAAATCGCAGTTCATCAAACATAATTAATCTAAAACAGAGAGCAGGAATACTTGTTTTATCTTGCCTAAGGGTTGGTGATATAAATACACAGCACCCCATGATCAAAAAAGGACTAAACAGATGCCTGCTAGTCTGTGAATTCTTTTATAATGCTAAAAAATGGCTTTTATCTCTCAATGTCTGTTTTTGAGAGCTCATCACTGTGCTGCCTGAGTTCTTTGATAAATGACAATAAATATATTTAGCATATGTTTTGTTCGTTAAAAAATCCATCGACTTAATGTAATCTGGAGACAAATGGGAAATAATGGAAAAATACAACATTTGTAAATGTCTGCTATACAAATCTGTACTGTAACAAGCTCTTTGACCAGAACCCCCAAAAAAGGAAAGGGAAAAAAAAAGGACATAGTACTTAAAAAAAAGGTAATAGAGCTCATGTTGCATGATGCACCCTATGAAGAGTGTGCCATTTTCCTAATGGCATTACATAGGCTCTCCTTTAACCCCACAGAACATAATGCAGCATGGACTCAAAATAATGTGTGTGAATTTGTTCCAGAAATTGCCTTAAGGGGTGATGGGAAAAGAGCAAGATACACTCACTCTGCTCTTCATCCAAAAGAGGTTAATTTGATGTGTAGGTGACAAACAGATATATCCCCAGCACCACCTTCATCTTAGCCAGCAGCACAGGCTGACATTGTGCAGTGCATGAGATTTTTGCACTGAAAATACAATTGTGTGGGGGTTACAGTGCTGTTGTCCCCAGTGCTTGGGCATCGCCAGGCCACAGCAGCCAGACAGCAGCTTCAATGCCTCTCTCCCATTGCAGAGTGGACAATGACTAATGGTCTGGTCTAGACCACTGACCAGTTTTAAAGATGAATAACATGTTAAAACTGTTTATATAAGCAGAGGGGCTTTTTTTGTTTGTGCTTTTTTTATTTGGTTGGGTTTTGTTTTGTTTTGTTTTTCCTTTACACTAAGGAAAGCATACTGGGGATAAAGAAAGCTGGGCTTTTAAAACACATTCAAGGATTTGGGCTCTAAGCAGCAGATGTTGAAGGCTGCTATGAGACACAAATCATAACCTCGAATCCCAACCCAGGCTCTTTAACCACAACAGATCCTTCTCAGATTCCAACAATCTCTTGATACTTTGACCCTTATATTTTGTATACACTGTCAATTTTTCATTGTATCTCTACTAGACCTGGACTTCACTTGCTACACAAACACATCTGTCAGTTTGAATTGCCTCCCTGTGTCTTTAACATACGTGATTTCAACATGCTGGGGTCGAGAAGGTGCCTGTTCTTTCACATTTGCTGTTTGAGAGCATTTGTTCTCTTAGTCAAGAAAAGAAGTCAGAAAACAACCATGGGGCCTCAAAGACTTCTCAAATTATTCTCAGTTCCTGTAGTCCTCAAGGAAGTAGACTTTGTTATCATTAATTTTGTGTTAGGCCTCCTCAAATGACCAGGAAACCTTTCACGGCCAGATCAACAGGAAAGCAGCTTTCAACTGGAGGCCAAGACTGAATGTGTGTCCCTGCCATGAGAGTCATTAACTGAATGTTCAAAATACCCAAGTAAAATTTTAAAAAAGCATCTTATTTTCAGGGCTGCACCCCTGGTTTTGAACCTAAGTCACTGAAAGCAGAATTCAGCCCCAGAATGGTCTGCAAGAGAGAGCACAATGCTACAATAACACAGTCAAGCTCGCTGCCCTGACAATGAATGCTTATCTCACGCTGGTCTCCCAGTGAGTAATGTTTAAAATAAATAAATACTGCAGGGGAGTTGCTGTAAGTGAAATTGTTGGGTTGTATTCTTGTGGCAAGCTTTTTATCATAATAGTTCAGCAGGAGCACAATGTGTTTGCAAGGCAAGTTTGAGCCAGGCACAAAAGAACATAAAGCCAGATAATAAATAATAGACTCCATGTATGCAGGTTTTGCAGTGTGGCTTAAAAAAAAATCAACCCCTTCTAAGTACATTGCAAGCTCTATTAAAACAAACCCAATCAAAACAAAATAGGGAGAATCAATTGCTACAGACACAGACATGTTCTCTGGAGAGAGTGGGAACCATGCAAGTGTGATGGCAGCTGCAGCAGTACCTTGGTTTACAGTGATGTACCTCTATGTTCTTCCACTTGTGCTCTTCAGCACAGGTAGTAGCGATGATGTTACAGTTTGTCCATGAGCAATGACACCTTGAATGTCTTTCCTATATCTGAGGACTATTATATAGTCAGGGGATAAGATCCTTGGTGGGAGTCAGTCTTGCTGGTATTTAATTGATTTGATGGTGACATCCTGTACAGAGGTCTAGAGTTTATAGTTATCTTGTGTTTATGAGTAAGCAGCAGCAAATGCCTATCTCTTAACCTACCCAATATAAGGACACAATAGACTACAAAGAGGAAAGATATCCAGCTTACCTGCCAGTGGCTGGAGGAGGAGAAAGAGCAAGGAGGAGATTATTTTCTTCACCAAGATGCCAAGAAGCCTCTACTTACTAATTTACAACTCTTTTTATACCCTTTTAACTTCCAGGCAATTGGACAAGAAGCTGGCCACCCCCTGGGGTGATTACCTGGGATGTCACAACACCCATAGTCAAAACATCTTCTTACTGTTTTACAAACAGCTGTCACCAAGGTCACAGCTGGTGGGAATCTTTGTGATCCCACAGGAAGGAAAATTACATGCAGTAGTATTTTAACATCCACAGCACACACTATCAGAAAACACTGTTTTGCCCACCTTTGAAACTGCCTGATGCTAAAATGGGTTTATCATCCCAGCACTTAATCCACTTGTAAGTAAATCATTACAAAGGGAAAGAAAAATGGTACACTTACTTGGTCCAAGACCTATGGAAAATGCAGCAACATAAACAAGCAGACTGGCCAGTGAGAGCCATTTCAGGACAACAGGAACCTCCCCACTTTCCACATGAGACTCTGTTGTGAATCCTGCCAGATCAGTCTTGTTCAGTTCTCCTCTCCCGGCAACACCTGGGCTTCTCTGCACATCAAATGACAATCTTTCTGGTGAAGCTATGTTAGCAAAGAGGTCCTTGAGACTCCCATTGGTGATACCAGTGAGGTTTCCTGGTCTCTGGAGAAAGAAATCCTCTGGAGATTGGCTTCTACAGACATTAGTGAAATTCACATGTATGTTACGGTTCACTAAACCCAAAGTGATCAATGATACTGCCATAACAGAAGAGCCAATACACAGAAAAGTTTTACTTCCAACTTGATCCACAAAAACTGTGGCTGGGACTGTGCTGACCACTTTAACTACTCCAACTCCAGTGGAAGCCAAGCTGGCAGCTTCATTGCTCTGGAACCCAACTGACTTCAGAACAGTTGATGCGTAAAATAAGATATTGGGTTGACCAGTTGTTTGCACAAAAAAGACTAGAGTGAGTCCCACCAACATTCGGGCCCTCATGTTGTTTTTTGAACGGAACAGGTCCAAGAAACTATACTGATGTTCTTCTTTCAGGGAAGACTTGATCACAGTAAGCTCTTTAGTAGCATCTGATGTTTCCCTTAGCCTCTCCAGTACTTTTCTTGCAGCTTCGTCGTTATTTTTCATTACAAGAAAACGAGGACTTGGAGGAAGGAAATACATGGCAATAGCCTGCAAAGCCCCTAATGGAATCACAAAGCCAAACATGTATTTCCAGCCATGAGATATGCTGGCAAATGCATAATTTGAAATATAGGCAAAAAGAATGCCTATCACTATCATGAGTTCATTTAATGATACAAGAAGGCCTCTTCGGTGCTGTGGGGCAATCTCAGCAATATACACACAGGTTGCAATAGATGATAATGATATGGAAATACCTATGGCAATCCGTCCCACGATAAGTATCCCATATGATTCACAGGGTAGTAAAATCACACTTCCCAACACAAGCAAAGAAGATGCCGTAATAATAGCAAGTCTCCTTCCAAATCGGTCTATCAGGAAGCCACCAGTAAGGGATGCAAATAAGGCCCCAAAAAGCAGGGAACTTACAATGATTTCCTGCTCTTTGCAAGACAGTTCTAATATGATGCTCATCTGAAGAAGAGCTCCAGAGATTAGGCCCAATTCATAACCCATCAGAAGTCCACTTACAGCAGCAATGGCAGAAGATAAAAAAGTATATGTTCCACAGCCTGAAATAAAAATAAAAAATACATATAAATACATATACTTGAAAGAGTGACTTCTGCAGCATTCTGACAACTAGTAATAACTTTATTTGATATACCAGACCAAAACTCTTTTTGTAACATTTAGGCAAAGCATTTAAGTGTATACAAACCCAGCAATTTTGGAAACATCCACTGAGCATGAGGCTGATCCAGATAGGTGGAATATTCTAGGGAAATCAGTCTTTGAGGCACAAATGAATAAGGGCTTTGTTTATCACTAATTTCAGATTCTCTGGAATATCAGGATCAAATATTTCACATAGTTTATGACAGCCACAATGTCAGGAATAAAAAACAGATGGTGAAAACATAAACCAAAAGGGGATTATATGCCTTTGAATGTCCACATTAAAACAAACTCATTTTTTACAACTGTGTTTCATTGTTTATTGTTACAAGATATATTTGAATGATCACATTCTACTAACTGTGAAGCCTTTTGCACCCTAAACCTTGAGGAATATATCAGTTTGTTATTATTGGTCTTGTTCTTTCTCCCAGCATGATTTTCCTCTCCTCATGATGTTGGCTGCCACACAACTAGGAAAAGAGTATATTGACTTCTGATTTTCCCGTTAGTTGGAGATAGGACTTTTTGAGGAAAGATAGATTTTGCAGCACAACAGAGTCTGTATTTCAGTTAATTCTCCTGGAATAACTTGTCTGGAATGTGATATATGGTCTAATTGAAAATGATATATAGACTTTGTTTATTTTTAGCTTATTTTTGTAAGCCATTAAGGCTTTTTGATCACAGTGACTGCCTGGAGCTCCTTGGCAACAACTTTAGAGCACATTGGCAAGGATCAGTCTCATTTGACAGAGTATATTACATTTCTAAAGCAAATTGTGAAGAGAGAGGAGGGCAGTCCTAGCAGTACATCTGCACTACTAAAATAAATGGTGCCAGAGCCCAGGCCTGGACCCTGGCATGTGGCCACATATCCTACTCAGTTGCTGGCAAGGTCCCTGGCCTGGTTGTGTTCTAAGCCACTTCACACTCTCCCAGAAATTCCCAGAGTCAGTTTGGCTTACCTGTGAGCCCGCCATCATGCCCTGCAACCACTCCACAGGAGGTTATGTTATTTTGGAGGGTAGCAGAGTATAACAGTGTGAATATAAGCTGTGCCTCCAGGATCAGGGCAAATGTGTAAACCCATTAAGTCTATTAAGATAACTATCCCCTATTAGCTCTCCTACCTGGTTCTCGGTTTGCTCCTTTTGAGCCAAGCAGAAGCCAAGCTCATCAGCCCTGAGCTATTGAGTGCACCCAGACTGCCTCAGCCCACTCTGCCACTGAGGCCATGTGGCTGGCAAGCCAGAAACATAGACGAGACAGGCAAAAAACTGTTGTGATGAGCCATAAGAGCATGAGGGAAATGGGAGTTATGAGAAGCCTTTCAGAAAGTGAGGGTGGATGGTAGACTTATTGTGATGGATGCAGGACATCTTGAAGAAAATATAGGAAACTAATTTGCAAAATGATTCTGTGATGGAACAATCTTTTAAAAATATTTTTACTGTCATCCATTTCTGTATTATATCTAAAGCATTTTCTTCCACAGTATCTGTAGATAATCTGGCACTTATTTTAAACAAAGGTTAGTGCATGGGTTAGGGCAAGGTCATGCTGCACTTCCTTCACACACTGAAAAGTAGTAGAAGTACTACTGCTCCAGTTAAGCTGCTTTGTGCTACACCTGATCCATCCTCCAATGCATGCAAATGTTTTATCATTACAAAACCTATTTCCTCCTTCCTTTTTATGCCTTTTACCCACCTATTTGCTGTATATTACTAGATATGGAAAATAGACCCTTCCAATGAATCCTGGATGGGAATCAGGGCTGGTAACAGCAGTGTCGTATTGAATCAATTATTTTGGGTATCAGAAGCTACACTACTAATTTGATGACAGTGCCCTGCCCAAACTACAGCTCCCTGAATATATATTGGTATTTTCTAGGATATCTCTGTATTTTATATCATTGAGCCATGTAGATTTAACTGAAGATTTAACCTTAATTTATATGTTATAAAGCGAAGAGACCATTGTGATCATCCAGTCTGACACTTGTGAACAGTACAACGTAGTCCTTCAGACACATTGAAATTATATTTTATTTGAACTAGGCCATTTAAATTATTCAGATTTAAAAATTGCTAGTGATTGAACAACAATGACTTTAAATCATCAGTTGTCCCCAATGGTTAATTGCTTTCACTGTAAATTATCTGTCCATTATTTCTAGACTTAATTTCTCCAACTTCAGCTTCCAGACATCAGAACCCCTTGTCCATTTCCCTGCACTTAGCTGTGTTCACTAAGTACAAAATTGTATCCTGGCATTGAGTCATCCCACAGATCTCTCCTTGATAAGACACTTAGCCTGTGAGATTGTGTAAGTTTACTAGTCCTTTAAGTATTAAAAGTCTTGTTCTCTGAACTCTATCAAGATTATCAGCTCCTTGTGAGCTGGACACAGTTCTCCTGCAGTGGTTGTACAGTACCAGATAGGAACTTGGCACAACTGTCCTGCTCCTGGTGGACATTTTCCCCTCTACTCCACCAATGCTCTACTCTAATCCCTACTAAGGATTGGCACAACCATGTACAAGAGATCGTCTTCTGCTGATTATCTTCCAGGACAACCAGCTTTTCTGATGGGGTTCTTTCCAAGGTACTTCCCATCCTTTAATTGCCTGTCTTCTGGCATCCTAGGTAGAAATACAAATCACTTCACCTTTGTCTGTATTAAAACATACATGATGGGTTCAATTTACATAACTGAGAGATAAACAGTGCCTTTAGATTTCTTTGGTAACCACTTGTGAGAAAAAAAAAAAGCACTTCTAGATGTCTGAAGTAGGTCAGATGCTTATTTCTCTCCATTGCCTATGAAAGACATCTGTGTGTCTTGCTCAGGTGCAGATGTCTAAAGTTGACAGAGAAGGAACCCAGACAGCACATTCACTCACAGTCAACAGGCCAAGCCATCTGAATTGCATTCAACCAGCAACATATCCCATTTATTAATCACATGTCACCTTTATCACCTATAAATAATCCATTGTTATCTTCTTCCAGGCAATTGAGAAGAAATGTTAAGTAAGAAGGACAAAAGTTGAGTTTAAGGCTCTCCAGCAGGAACACAGCAGTGTGGGCAGTGTCTCCTGTTGATACTTTCAAGTCTATGACCTGCATGGCTTTTAACTCTTTAAATGTGTGGCTGTCATTTTTGTATGGCTTCACTTTCTGATTCACAATGTCAGTGCCAAGTCAAATATCTTGGTGGAACCCACCATCAACACTGTTCTTTACAGTCCAGACTGTGATCTCCTCAGCCTGTGTCCCTCAGACCAGAGCAACCAAGGTGATTGTTTCTTTTTAATCTGAGAGGCTGTACAAACTGGGTATGAATCTTGGACAACTGGGAAGTTGCCAGGGATGCACTCAAGACCATATATTTCTTGCTTCTCCGAGTATAGCAGCTTGACCAATGTCTTAATGTTTCTTTTGTTTGCTTTTACTGGGTCAACAGGTATCCTCATGCATGTGTCCATTGACACATGCCCACAGTAGTATAGAAATAGTGGAGTTCTGTATCTAAGGCAGATCCTTGAATGAAACACAGATTCTGATGGCTTCAAAGGGACACACATTGTCTTTCAGTATTAGCAACGGCAAAACTCAGCAGTTGGTTTCATTTGTCCCTCACAGGGACTATTCTGCCGAGAAACATCCTTATATCATCATGAGGTTTTGTCGCAACTGGTGTTGCAGACAAAATTCCCTCTGACTTCAGCATATGTTTTGCTTTAACAGTTCCAGATAAAGCATGTTGCAGTAGTTGCACTCACAACCCTTTCAAGTGTCACTCTTAATGATGTTTCTGGCAGTTCTTAGGAATTCCTTTTCCTAAAAAAAGCTTCTTAAAATGTATATTCCTTTTATTTTTATGAGTTGTCTGCAAAATACATGGCAGTATGCAGCCCAGGGGAATAAAATATTTAAATGATGGTTTCCAGAGGAATGTCTCCTTCAGCCTGCAACAAACACCATGGCTAAGGAGTTTGTGTCTGGTATGTGACAAGTGATTGGAAAGTCTATTCTCTATTTTCTCCATGTAAACAAAATGGCTTTTCACAACTGTTACTCAGGTCAAAAGGAGCACTCACTTGGCAAACAAACTTATCTTTAAGAACATTTGCTGGAAATGTTTATGCTGGGTTCCTGAAAAGAAGAGGCAGCACATTTGTAGTATAGCAGTGTACTGCTGGTGAGACTGGATGGGGCTAAGGAGTAAGGGTGTGCCCCTTCATCTATTTTTAAGCACATATTTGGGAAAATACAATCCTAAAGACTTTTTTTTTTTTTTTTTTTTTTTTTTTTTTTTTTTTTTTTAATGCATGTATTTTACGGGCATTTGGGATAAATGATCTGTACCAGGGAAGATCTCCATGGTCCCTTCGAACCCCTGACATCCTGTGATCCTGTGATCTGCAAGCATACTTCTCTGGAAAACACCACTCTTTCCCTGCTTCATGTGCAGGAGAACTATGGGAAATGTGCCTGGAAGGACTTTCCAGCTCACCTTGGCAGCACCACTCTCCACATTAGTCCAGAGACCAAGATGTCTATACTGTTTTTTTCTTTCCTTTCTCCCACCAGAACATGCAGTGTTCGTACAGAAAACTAGTGGGATGGAGTGGGGATTTACTTCTTTATGTGACCTGTGCAAACACATGTGTTTTAATAAGAGGAGACTTGACAGTCTCTTACATCATGGTGCTTTCTTCTGTTGATTTTGATTTAATCAAAGGTGAGAAAAGTCACAATTTGGGACAAGGTCAATTTTAAGCTATCTTGAACAACATTTCTTCTCCGAGTGTTGTCTGACATACAAAATGTTGGCCCTCATAGTGAAATTGTGCCTAAAATTAACTAAATTTTCATTAAAGGAGCATTTTCTAAAGTGTATACTGTGTGAATCACAGGGTTTTATAGGATAAATATTTAATGGCAGGCGTTGGGGATTGCTGCATAATGAAATTATGGGTTTGTGTCTCATAAAAGGTGATTATCCCATTTTCATGCCATCATGATCTTTTCTGCACTGACACAGTAATTTTCTCTGTCTCATCCAGCTGTCTGATGTAAAAGATACATGTAACACTTGATCTAACAAATGAGGTTTCTTTAGATCCAGTAGCTGCTCAATAGCTGCTTTTCTGCTATTAGCTAGGATACATATGATCTAACCGTCCACCTAGAATTCTATCATGGGATCTAAAACGAGATGGGATGAAACAAATGGTGGCTTTGGGACAACGTTATGTTGCAAGAAGAGCTGGAAAACCTCAGAAAATATTAAATTTACCTCAAAATAGTGTCAGGGCCATGTGGGATCGTTCAACCTATTTGACAAATGTGATTCCTACCACCCAAGTATGGAAGGCAAAACAAAACAAATATTTTGTAAATTGAACTAAAATAAGGCAGAAGGAAGCTAATAAACACATCACACACATTTTTATACATCTAAATTCCTGTGATGGTGAGAAACATTGTATACTTTGCACAACGTAAGCCTGATGAATGTAGTGTGTGAGTACTTTTCAAATTTGTGAATAAAAGCCCGCTGGCAGTGATGGAAAGACAGGGAAAACACATCTTGAACAAATACCCTGGCCATCTCAACATCTCTTTTAGTGCTCTGCCATGCATTTTCAACATATCAATATCCAGCCTGGTCCTTCATTACATTAAATGGGATTTGAATTTTATTTTGTTATTCTCCAGTAAGAATAAACAGGTTCTTTTAATTCCTAGCTAGGTAATTAGAAATTCCTCAGTTGCTGTTTTAATTTCTGAGGGTAAGGCCAAGTTTGTAACTCGCATGTACTCTTCTAACCACAGTCCTTGTTCTGTAGTAGCTGTGCTGTCTGTTTATTGTAACTGCCTTGCTTCCCCATGATAACGCTATCCTATAACCATCTTCATTGCTCTCCTCGTAGCCTAAGGTAATGTTAAATATGTCTGCACACTGACTGGCTGTCTCTTCTTGATTAACCTCTGCTTCCAGGTATCAGTAGATGTTGCTGGAATGATCACCATTACACTACAACAAAGCATTTGTGCCTATGGTATCTGAAGAATCATGGGTTAGCCAATTCATTTTTAAGTGAACAAAACCTGCTTGGGACACAGTAATTTCTGTTTTACAAACATGCTTTGGCTACATATGCCTTGTGGGTGAGAAATGTCATGATTGTGGGTCATCTTCCCCTTGATCTTATCAGTGAAAGAGACTCAGGATGCAAAACCATCTGTCATTTACAAACCTGAGTAGGACAGCACAGGTAATGAGCTATGAAATTCAGATCCAGCATTCAAAAGTCTTTTTCAAAAGAAATTCTACAGTTTATTTTTTCTGGGCATCAGCACAGAAAAACCATTTCTTCCTAAAATACTAGGGGAGAAAAAACAGGAGGGAATCCCTGTCCCCCCACCCTGTACCCTCCCCCTGCATGAGCAGATGCAATGCTTGCCTAACCTTCCTCCACTTCAGTAAAAAAGGTTGAATTGCTCCCTAGCATGCAAGGACCTGAGCACTGTTATCTTAGTTGGCAAAGGGTTCTCTGATTTTTCAGGTGGCTGATCCTCTTAAGAAAAAGGATTTACACCACAGACAGCACATGCAAAAACAGTAGGACTGAGGCCTTTTGGGAAAAGTATCACATAAAACTTAATTCAAAATTCAAGCCAAACTTTCCCTTCCTTACTCACATTTCCCCCTCTCCCTCTTTTAGGAATGGAGTCAGCATGCTCCGAGAGTCCCTCAGCTTTGTGGGGCTGTTTGCCCCCAGCCCCAAGCATAAGCTACCTGAGCACACTGCCGCTGGCTAACAGCTTGAACTCAGCTCCTGCCGCTTTACCTGCTGCCGGGAGCTTGAGGAGGCGGCGGCTGCTTCTGCTGATCTCCTCATCCTCCTCTGCTCTGGTAGTCTGGCTCTGCTGGCCGAGGTCCTCCGTGCTCTGCTCAGGTACCATGGCCACCCCCTTTGCACTTTGGGGCAGGAGTACTTCAGAAGGCAGCCGTCTTTCTCTGGCCGGTGAGGAAAGTGCAGGTTATTTTCCTCATGGCAACAAGTTGCTGAAGCTGGCTGAAACCAAACACAGACCACAAAGTGGTTTGTGAACAACTTTGTTGCTATTTCAGAAGGCTTTGCCCTTTGCAGTGACACAGGCTGTTGCTATTCTTGGGAGCCTATTGCAGGCGAGGGGAGGGCCGTCTGTCGGAAGTATTGCTTCTGCCTTTTAACAAATAGTTGGAGGCATCAGCCCTCCACGCAAAGCTCGATGCACATTCCTTACCCATTAGCTTAAAGGGTCTCGCTCTCTTCCTCTCTCTCTCTCTCTCTCTGGTGTTCATACAAACAGGTTTGTAACAGCGAATGCTCACGGAAGGGGAGGATTTGAAGTGTTCACTGTGTCAGCTGAAGTTAGGGCACCGAGCACGCACACGCAACATTGCCTCATTCTTGCAAATTGTGAGTAAGTTGTGGTGAGAAATAGCAGAGAGGAAAAAAAGTCATGGCAGCACTTTGCAGCCTGTGGCAGTAAGAATCGGGATTTTTCATGGCAAGCCACCTTCTATGAAAATTACTTATGGGAAAATAAACTATCTCACCTAATAATGAGTCAAAGGATTGATTTTGAGAGCTGCTAGGAGTCACTAGATTTGGTGGAAGCAGTTGCCAAAGGCCTGACTGCAGTGGCAGGGTAAGTTAAAAGTTGTCCAAGCTATGCCCAGTGGGAATTGCTGTTGTATAATTTGGCAGTGTTGCAGGCTTCTTGTTTGTGCTCTTTTTCATTACTTGCTTGTTTGTCCTGGTTGTTTTTGTTTTAACACGCTAATGCCTGCATATAGTGTGGGAGGGAAGGCAGAGGTTGAAAGTTGGTGGCTTTTACAGTATTTCCAGGAAGGAGAATTACTAAACAATTTTTTTCCTTAAGTAGAGCAGGTATAATACACCCTTGTTCACTTAGCAAGAAAATGGGACAAAAGACATTATAACTGCCCCATCTGACAGCTGCCTCATTGACAACTTTAGAAGCTGGAGCACCAGGGATGCCATGAGGGTGCTGATTCCAGCAGGGAGTTTGGTTTTGACAGTGCCTTTGGTGTGGAGTTGAATGTGTCACTCTTTCTCTGCTCTCATGTGTAACATATTTTCCTTGTCCAATGTCCACCTGTCTGTCAGGTGGTGCAGGACACTATCAAGGCACAGTTAACAATTTCTTTTTGCACCCACAGTGGTACTGTTTCCTCATGGGGTATGCAAAAAAAGTAGTGTCAATTCTTAAAGAAATTATCAGACGTTTTGGGGAAAAATGAGAGGCTGTTTAGACTGGGAAAGGAGAGGAAATCTTTTCAGAGATTAAACTCATTTGTGTCAAGATTCCTCTGTTATAATGTGTAATGACCTCCTCTAACAGCCTATGTAAAACACAGCTCTGCTAAAGCACCTGCTCTCTGGAAACTCAGCTAACTCTGTAGCTACACAATTGTTCCCATCTCCCAGATACCTTTATATGTAATGGTCCTGGAGAAGTCAGAGGACTGATGAGATGCTGATGGCAGTTTGCTAGGGAGCAAAGCTGTTTTCCCAGTGGCGTGGCCCAGGAGGATGATCTGGGGTTCACTCCTGCTGTCCAGAGATGCTGCCTTGGAAAAGCTGACCCCGTGGCAGTGACCCCACTGCCTGCTGAGGAGCTGAAAGAAAAAGGGAATTAAATTCAGTCTTCAGTTGAATGGCAGCTTCAGTTTCACAGACAACTGACCAGAGGCTCTCCAGGCTCTGGCAGAAAGGGGGATTTTTTTAAGGGGGAACGCCTGGTGGAAAGTGACGCATCTTCAACAGCCTGAACTGATGATGGACTTCCTCCATCCCATGCTCTCCTTGCACGAGAGATAGTCAGATATTCTCAACTGTTAAATTTGTACACATGAAGTTAGAGAAGGTTCCACATAGAAAATCTTTATGATCCTCAGGTAACCAGATGTACAAGAATGGACTACTTAATTTTGCTATTAGCTTTTGCCATCCAGCTAACAGGAAGCTTCATTGCTGAAATAAAGAAGAGAGTCAAAAGACAAGTCTGGTTTGAGAAAGAACAGAACCAGTTCTCTTCAGTGATATTCAGTATAAAGCTGAGATCACGAGGTTTGAACTCTTCTTCAGTGGCTGTTGTCCAAGGAGGACTCTTTCCATTCTGCCTTCAATCGCATCCCATATCTTCCTGAATCCAGTTTCAGAATCGAGCTATTGAATCTGGTTCCTGTCTGTCACTGAGTCCAGTCTGGGATTCTCACATTGCTTGCTCCACAGCATCAGTAGCATAAGTGAAGTAATTATCAAAAATGGGAGTTGGGTTTGATACCAGTTTTGTATAGATTCCATTTTATTATTATTATTTTCATTAAATCTGTTCTACCTTTCTTGTCTCATCCATAACTTTGTCTCCCTTATTCCCCTTACCTACATAGTGCAGTGCCTGTCTGTGTACAGTCCATGGGCAAGGGCTAGGCATTAAGAAGACTGTTACTAATGTCACCAACTGCCTGAAATCAGGTAGGTTTCAGGAATTCCCAAACAAGGTACTAAAAATGTAAGCTCTTCAGATCACTTTGCAGTGGAAAAAGGGTTTTGCTCTCTCTTCATGTGATGAATTGTTAAAAATGTGTAATTTGAAATTCCCTTTGCCTGTTCCAATTAAGGAAAGGGATGTACATTGCTAAGAAAAATGTGAGCTGCTGAAATGTGTTTTTGTTGTTGTTGTTGCTGGGGAACTTTTTATCCCGCATGGAATATGTCAGTCACACAGGAAATGCAGTCATTTTCATGGTTTTAATTATTTCCATTGGGAAAGTGTTTTGTTTCCCCCTGAAAATATTTTTGTTGAAAAAATAAACAACTAAATGGCATTAATTATGTGCTTCAACTTCTTGCTTCTTGGTTGGTTTTTTTTGACCACAGTTGGCAACCTGAAAGAAGTTTTACATGCATTTATTAATACCAAATGTTGGGGTAGAACTTTCCAAACTCCATCAAAATTTTCAAATTGTTGCAGACAAGCAGGAAATGAAACCAGCCTCCAGTGCACGGGTCATTTCGCGTTCACCCAGTAGGCGAAGAAATAAGCAGTGTACAATCCTGCAATGAAATGAAAGCTTTAAGTCATTCATTTCCCAGAACAATTGTCACCAGTTCATTAACAGGTAGCAAAGACATTCTTCAATGGACAGGTGTTTGGGGGAAATTCAATCTGTGACCATCATTCCCCGTCACAGCAGGAGACAATGAAAGCTCAGTGGTGGAGTGACAGGTCTGGTATCACCCAGGACAATACAAGAAGCGCTGTTTGGAAGAAACTGAAGGTTTCTGCCCCAGAATCCTTCCCTGCCTCTGTACTCACCAAAATCCCATCTTTTGAAATACATGTAGGTGAAATACTACACTGGCAGTGCTTTGACAAGGAGGTGCCAGTGAGGTTTCCTTTCCCTACTGTGCCAACACCACAGGGCAGATGTGCGCTTTGCTGTCACTATGAGAAGGGAGTGAAGGCCATTTGTCCACCAGCTCTCTGGCCCCTCACACCATCTGACAGCTCCCAAACACAGGCTGTGCCTGTGTGGGTAGAATCCACTTTGTTATCTAACATGGATCGGTTGGTGTGCATCCACAGGACCTCTGCAGGCCTCCTCTGGGAAGAAACTCTCAGTGGGGGGCCATGACCTCAGAGTAGATGCCCAACATGCACCCTCTGAAAACAGCTGATGTTTGTTGCAGCTCACTGCAGTTCAAGGTCAGGCATTTGCTATACAGTAATTTGTGGTTTAATTTTCTTTTTTAAAAGCCCAGGGTACATACCACCTCTGGCAAATATGATTTAATGATCTCCAGAGTAGAAGCAAGCCATCTACTGTAATTTTCTATTTAGTTTTCCAGCATGATTTTTACAAAGGATTTCCCGGAGCTGCTGAGGACTGCGTCTTAGGGTGCTGATGCCACCTCCCTCCCCGCCACTGGCACAGATTCACACAGCCTTGCAGGAAAGCAGCTGCCGCCTGTCACCGAGATCCTTGCCATCTCAGAGCAGCTGCTTGGCTGAGTTGCTTCTTTGAAACAAGAGACCTTAGCATCAGGACTTGGATCTCTCTGAAGATTACAGAAGTCCTGGTGCATTCATTTGGCTTGTCCATGGCATGGGCTACCAGTCTCTGAGCAATACCATTCAGCAAACACCCTTCTCATTCAGATTCAGACTCCATGCTGCTTAGTTTGGCTTAAACCTCTGTGTTTCAGACTAATCATTGAAGCATTAGTTGTTTAAATTTGCACTGATGAAATAGGCATTGACAAAGTCCATGGGACTGTCAGTGGAACTGCATGTGCTGTGTGAGATGCACTGTGCTGTGTGAGATGCACCGTGCCCTGAAGGTGTAGCTTTATAATAACTTTGCAGTTAAATATGCTACACTACTGACATTTACCTCCTTTACGTTAACAAAGATAGAATCTTCACTGTTGCATATAAATCCATCTGAACCACGAACACACAGAAGCAGGTTTTGTATTATTTATTTGGTTTTCTTAAACATAGATAAGCAAAAAAAGTCTCCCATTTTATGGGGTTCAGAATAATACTGGTTTTGTGAAAAAAATCAACTGCTTTTAATGGGGATTTTTTTTTTAGTCATCTTATTTTTATTCCACTAGAGGTCACCAGCACGACAGTTTTACAACAAAGGCTGCAAGAAAGAGCAGAATAATTTCAGTTCAAGAACTTCCCTTGGAACTTAACTATGTGATTAATTTGGCCAGCTATTCATTCTGCAATAACTGTTTGTACCAGACCACTTTGGAGCTGAGTATTTTTCTAAAAACAAAACAAAACAAATCATTTTCATTCTATGCCATAAAGAATAGCAATTAGGTTCTGTGCTCCTTCTTCCCTGTGGCCAGCTTGGTAAATGAGAACCAGTGAGGTTGTTCTATGGCAAGATACATTAATCCAGATTTGGGATTAGCCCTATGGCTACTCTGAAGTCTGTAACACTTGGTAATGCTCTGGCAGATACCATTGCCTGTGGCACCTCTGTTGTCTCCATACTGCAGCCTGTGGAGATCTAGTTTGTAGTTACAGCAACAGCTTAACTCATTAGGAACACACTCAGGCACCACTTCTGCTGCAGTGCTGTGCTCATGAGGATGAGCTCTTCAAGTGCACATCCAGTATCACATCTGGCTAGTATCAAATTTGTTCTGATATGCAATGCAACAGACAGATAATCAGATTTAATGGTGTCATCAGCAGTTGTTAAATCAGCCCCATGTCTCTCACACATCTATTGACAGCAATATCCCAAAGGGAGCACAATAACTCCTTTTCTGCTACAGCAATTTGAGGCTTCTCACAGCTCCCCTTTTGTTCCCCATGGCAATGTTGCAGCCCACTTTTCTTGCCCCAGAGTTATACCACGCACTTATTTCTCTCCATGTCATTGCAGTAGTGTCAGGTTGAAGCCTTACTTAACCCGGTATCCCAAGGTCTTGACATGACCTCACCTTGACACATCATCCTTTGAAAGGATCAGGTTATACAGCAGAGTCACAGGCTATGTACATATTGGTTCAGTTGCTGGAAGATTGTATTTTTCCATGTACAATGCAATTGTAGACCTCAGTGTTCTTTTCCAGTAGGGATTAGGGCCATCACACATCCTGCTGCTCCAAGAGATAGGGGCACACAATAGCCCAGAGCTGTGATGCACAGCCCCTAGCACACCACTGTGAACTTCACCTTTGCTGATGACCAGGTCACAGGCGAGGCAACAGGAAACAATAAGTCTCTTTCCAGAAAGTTGTGCATTACTATGAATCACCTGGTATCAATGGCAAATGCAGCTGTCAAACATTGTGCAGCTCCATAAGTGATAGCTTACATAAGCTATTTAATATGTCCATGTGCATCTTTGCAGACATTTTCCTCTTGATGTTCTGTCCACAACTCTTTGCAAAGCCCAGTTACCTCCTTGTTCTTCTGTCTGCTTTTGGGTCCACTCAACTTCCTCATCTCACCCTCTCTATGGGCATCACCTTGGCTGTCCTCAAATGAAGGAGGTCAGGAGAAAACAGGCCATCCACCTGGGTGAACCTTGAAGCCTTTGCAGTTCCTATCATATACGGAGCAGTTCAGCTTCTACCTGTGTGAGAGTAGCAGGTGTCAGGCAGCAAGAGGTGTCATTGGGAATAAAATTGAATAAACTGACATTTCACTACATTGTGAATGTTCACCCCCTTGTTAATTGGTTTTGCTCTTTTGTAACTCACTGTCATAAATTCTAAGTGACATAGTGAACAGGGATGGATCACTCACTGTCAGTGCAATAATTCTAGGTCATCAAAGAGACAAGAGGTAGAAGAGAGTTCTGGGAGATGACATAGTCCATGGCTGTGGTCGAACACTACTGTTATCCTCCCACAGCAGGAACTGTCAAGACCTGTGGAACATGACCTGACACTTTTATCCTGCATATCAGGAAAGGTGGGAAGTCTATTGCCACCAAAAGGTGTCATGACAGGACAAGCAAAAGCACTTGTCTGAAATCTGGTGATCTTAAATACAAACTATAGTGAAGAACATTACTTGTGTGATTTTTTCACAGCCTTACTGTTGAAATGAACACTGTATGCCCCCTGTGGGTCTGCTGAGCCTAGTCTGAAAGTCTGTCCGTCATGTCTCACTTGCTGTTGCTGTCAGAGTTAAGTAGGATAAGCATTAATCAAGCTAACGATGTTCCTGCAGCAGAATTGAGTGCAGATTGTCTAACTCAGCTAAGAAACTCAATAAGTATTTGACCAAAGTCCCTGCTAGCAGCACCCCTGCACAGGGCTGGAGATGTTTCATTGGCTCCTTTGGGAGAGCAAACTACAGGTAACCTAAAATCTTCAAGGATGCTGGTGCGTTCATGCAGGCATGCTCTGGTTGCAGGGTGTACATCCTTCCAGGGGTAGGTTTGAGCTATGGTTTAGGAAACATGGATTTCTTACTTTGGAGATGCAATACCATGCCTCACCTAAACTGGAAGGCATGGCAAACTAGTATTTTTGTCATGTGGTCTTGGATTAATGCAAACAGGAAGAGCTTCTTGTATCACTAGAAAACCTATCCTGTTGTGCTCTTGATGCTGTTGAGGTAAACAGGCTGAAGACGGAAGTAGTATATGCAGAGTGAGAAAAAAACAGGGTATACCTCTGCTAATTTCAAGATGCACCTGCTATCAGTGTTTGGGCTCATGTGTTTACAAATTCTCTTTTGTTGTATTCAGTATAAATTGTCATTCCAGACATTAAGATGTCATAAATTAGCTTCTTTGGGGAAAATCAGTACAGCATATTTGAAACAAATTGAATCAAAATACTTTTCTGATACATAATTTATAGTATGAAAGATCTATATTCCTAGTTCTGGAATGTACTGTCAAGCTAACCCTATATTTAAAGGAGGGAAGGAGAGTAGGTTTTACATTTGGTGATATCAGTTAGCTTCTGAATTGACTCTTCTTCTTAGTAACAGTGCTTTTCCAGATGCTTTTTTGGAGTGTGGATTTAAATAATAAATAAATAAACAGATAAAGCACATTTATGGAGAGCTAGGCTTCCTGGAAATACCACATTTGAACTCACAAGCTTCTTAACATCCTTTTTATATCCTGATGGTTTATTTTCATCCTTAGCCAGCAAGTAATTTGGCACCAGTGTCTCACCTTGTTTAAGGCTTTTGCAAAAGAGTCCTGATTTATGGCAAACATAAGAGGAAAAACTAAACCTGTAAAGACAGACAGTCTAAATTTAGGAAGGGTAATGGAAATCATTGTACACAGAGCTAAAAAGGAAAACAGATAATATTATGGGAATGAATTACAGTTCTTTAGCAGAACTTGCCTATTTAATAGTAATAACAACGATGGTGAAATTTTGCTTTCAGCTTTAACTATGAAAACCCATATGACCCTTTGGCCTTATTGAAATGTATGTTGACATAAATAACAGCAGATTTTTCCTCCTTTTTTTTTTTTTTTAATTGTTTTACATTTTACCATATTTGAAAACTGATCTGTTTAAAAAAAAACAGAAACACACTTTACGGTATTTCAGATAGGGATAAATTCCTGTTTGGCTTTATAGCCTTCGGGACTAATATGGAACTGAACTATTCTGCAACAAGTACCTTTTGAGTCTATGAATTAAAAATCTCAGGTAGGATAAAACTTTTCCTGAAAAAAAAAAAAAAGACAATACATGCAGGAAAATCTGAGATGTGTGACTCCTTACTTTTTAGATCTGATAGCACATCTAGAGATGTTGTCTGCAATTTTTAAAAAATTTGGATCCAACTATTGAGGCTTGCTATGCTATGATCAGGGTAGAACCTGATGCAAAGGACTTGTAAAGAATGTTGTCAAAGGTGAACTTCAGTGCCTTACATCTGAAACTAAGGTACCCTCTCTGATAAGAAAAAAGGAGATGTTAGATTTCCTAGTCACAGAGAAAATACCCTCATCTGAATCTGACAGAGACACAGGCATGTGACAAAAGGTAGAAAAGTAGAGAGGGTCACAGGCAACTGGGGAGATGGCTTTTCAGCTGTTATCTTTGTGAAACCAAATTGCAATTACAATTTTCTACTGAGTGATGGATAAATAGAGAGGTATAATAGATTCTATTTTTAATATGTGGTTACATTGATGAATGCTGGATTTTAAACTATAAGCAATGTGTATTTTATCTGAGTGTGTAATGGGTTTAGGTACTGCATGTGCCTGTATGACTAATAAAGTATACCTAAGAGTCATCCATCAGTGATGAGCACCATGCTAGGAGTACAAGAGCACTGAAAAATGAGTTCTTGAATTCTCATCCAGGAAAGGATATTGATCTCTATTTTTACATGACATTTTGAAAAAGGTAATTCTGGGACCCATACAGCATTTTTATTTTTTCACTTGCAGAGGGCTTACAGGGTGACATTATAATATAAATATGTATTTACTCCAGCAGATGAAAGAGCTTATATGAAATGGAAGTACTGAATAGAGACTCTATACTTGGCAATATGTGGGAAAAATACCCACTGATTGATTCATGTGTATCCATAAAATGCTAGAGGATATATGCAAATAACCTGTTTGCAATTCCTCGCATTTCATAGATATTTGTGATTTGTCTCATTTAGAACTGTCATATAAAACTGTCCCCAGCAGAAAAAGGTAAGGATATATTGTCAAAAACTGTTTTCACTATAAAAACACTCTTGTAATTTTAAAGCAGTCATGGGACTAATGTTTTTTTAATTGCAAAACAGAAGCTCAGTGTAATTTCAGTCATGTCAATCTTGCTGTGACAAAATCAAAATGACAGAGAAGTGAGAATCAAGCTCACTCAGTTTTTCTTTATTTCATCATCAGAGATCTTTTAAAAAGAATTTTAGCAAATTATATTTATCAAATGTATCAAGTTAAAAATACATGGATGACATGCAGACACTTAAGTTGTGCATTCCTGGGGTTCTGAAGTGATTGGACACATGACTCCAAGGAAGAAAAACACCACAGATGCACGAACATACTTAAGAGAAGATTATCTGTATTTGTTTTATGTTTATCTGGAAGATGTCACTGCTTGCCTCAGAGCCTTCATGTGAACACTATAGTTGAAACATAAGAACCTTTAAAAATGTTGCACAGTTCATGAGCATCACAAGTACATGCTAGAACATTGCTGTTGTGGTCCATAGACCTGGGCTATATACATGGGGTTATACCCAGGCAAAACAACAACAAAATTCCTGTTGTCCACAGCTGACACCCCACCTGCAGACTTGAGTGACCACCTACAGCCTCCAGTTACAATCACACGATTGAAAGGCTATTTTCCATAGCCAGGCTAAGTGACCACGAGTGGCTCTGCTATGTTCATGAGACTGCTGGGCCAAAGTAAAGTCTCACTTTTGACAAAACGATGGGATCCTGCTCCTCCTCACAGCTTCCTGACCCCAACTCTGTGCCAGCCTCAGAACAGAAAGAAGGGGGGTTATGTGACCTTCCTGGTTTCGTTAAACGAACTGACATTTTAGCTCAGTGTCTGTGAAACCACATTAGCACTGTTGGCCTAATCCAGCTGTGGAGTAAAACACATCTCAGGTAGCTTAACCTTATAAGTTTTGCAGACTTTGACAGGGACAAAAGAGACCTCAGCTGATGGGCAAAGGGTCATTAAAGCAAGGGAAATAGTAAATTCTGTTACCAGTCTTCTTACCAGGCTGGTACAATCAAGGTGACATGGAAACCAACAGCCATTGCAGTCTGGCCTGTCCATTGCAACAGAAGTTGCATAGTTGGTGTGGTGTGAAGGAGAACAGCAAATGACATCAAAAAATGCTCATATGAATGCAACAGCAAGAGCTAGAGAACACACAGTTGTAGAGCAGGTACTCAACAGTGTTAATATTTGTACTTGTAAGTAGTCCCACTGAAGCCAAAGGAAGAACTGGACTGAGCATGCTGTGTGTGTCGTGTGTTCGAAGGTTCTGTAATCTGGCTCAGAGTGAGTGACTAACCACAGTATTTTAGCATGAACAGTTGGTGAATTATTTTTGACCCAGATGGTAACAGGCCCTCATCAAATGTTTGGTTTGATTCATGCTAGCTAAATGGCTTTGCTAACAATGCTCTCATGATGTATGAAAGAATGGATTACAGGTCTATGTGATTTAGTATAAATCTGTAGATTTTGGCACTGTTTCAGACAAGAACTACTCTTCTGGAAATCATTTTCAAATGGAGTGTTCCAATATCTTACCTATTTGCAGCTCTTTGCCATTACCTGTCACAATATTTTGCATGATGGCAACATGCCAAGAGATGTAAAGTCATGTTAATAGTTGCTAATACATCATGTATATTTCAGGGCAGATAGCCAAAGGGATAGGTGCTTTAAAAATAATAAACCAAAATATTTTTTAATTATTATTATTTTCATATTTATTGTTCTCCAGCACTTTTCATTTTATAGGCTGCTTGTTCTTTTTCTCCATTGTTCTCCATTGCTGAACTATTTAATTTAAATGACCACAAAGTGAGGAGCAGTATAGTCATATGTAATCCATTTTGAAAACCATAAATCCATGGTTTGGAAGTATGTTAATCATCACATCTGATAAACCTTCTACAGGCTTGCAGTAGTGTATTAAACACAGATTTTCTTTGCTAAATGTTTTTAATTGCTTGCATCTGCAAAGGTAAAATACTTCAGTTCCCTAGTGATCTCCATGATTTGGAGTTAGTTCTACATCCTTTTGATATCAATCCCATGTGCCTAGAATGTCATCTGCTAAATACACTTCTACATTGAGCAAAATATGCACATGCTGAATGATCAAAATCACTTGAGGGCGATATAAATCTGTTTTCTGTGACTACATTTATTAGACAGTGAAAACTTCCTTTATAGGCAATGGAAATTGGTCTGACCCATATTACAAAGCAATGATGTGATATAAAATATATAAATATGATATACTTAACTTAGCATAGACTGTTTACTGAAGTGTTGCTCAACAAACCTCAGCAAGATACTGTTCCATATTCAGGATAGAATAAAATAGTACATATATAATCACTTATTGAGCAGAAATGCTTCTTAAAAAGTTTAGCCCAAGTCTGTAAACTCATAGTTCAAAACACATTAGTATATATAAGCAACACAATGGCTGGAATTGCTTGTATCCACATCACCAACCTTGAGTTTCTTGAGTTTAAGGATGGCATCTAGCCAGAGTTATGTATATGATCCCAGCCCTGAAGCTGAGTCATCCTGGAGCACAGAACCTTCAGATCCAAATCTGGAAACATGTCATATCTGAGACCCTCTTTACCATGTCAGTAAAGTATATCCCATAGCTTTTTGCATTATAATCACTTAAAGGAAGCAAATGGGTTCTTTTGTCCCTTCGGAAAAGCTGTATATCCACATACCACCTCTATCACTAATTTTAGTGTAGCTCAGCACAGTCATTAATTGCAGTTGTGTGGCATATATTATTTCTGTTCAAAACCACAAAAAGGCTATTTTTAGCATATATAACTGAATTGATGCAGCACAATTCTCAGCAGGAAGCTTCTCTCTATGGCATGTACTTTGTACTTGGAGAGACATTAGCTGCACAGTTATCTTCAGAGTAGTGTGTGCATTTACCTGAACTAATGAGCTGATTTCCCTGGGAAGAGCAAAAATGGTAACTAAGCTACTTATATTTTTAAAGCCATACAGGACTCTGCACTAGATCTCTACTCCATCCTCCAGTATACTATAATGAAGATTACATCTTTACAAAAGATACAGAGATTTTCTATACTAGTACAGAAAATCTGAGTATCAAACCACCAGAGAACAGTTATGTATAGACTCTAAAGTGCAGAAGGAATGAGGTCTACAAGTACTGACAAAGACGGTTAAAGTCTAAGAAGGATTAGGCTTTATCCTATAAACCACTTATTTGTGTGCTTCATATATTACATTCATAAGAGACAGCCTGAACTGTGGGATACCTTCTCTTCATCAGTGTGTGACAGACCACTCACAGAGTACCAAGATCTTCACATCCTCCCTCATGATGGGGACAGCAGATCCAATGAACAGACCTTTACCAAATAAATAGGCCAAGGCTATGGACTGTCTCCTAAACATCGCAGTCTTCTCGAATGGGGAACTATTTAAGGAGCCCATGGACATGGTGCAATGTTCTGCTGCACATCTGATCCTTCTTATCACTACCTGCTGGAGGACAGGGAAAGAGGCATCAAGTAACCATTGCTGTGTTTGTAGCAATCTACAATCTGTGCACAGACACACAAAAACAATGTGGAGGAAACTCTTGTGCTATCTCAAAGTCAGGTGAATCCAGAGAGGGATGTTACAGAGGAGACTGAATCTGACAGAATGAAGGGTTTGTCTGGGCTAAGGCCTGCATAGCTTCAGGAAAGAAAAAAACTCTACCACTGGCATGTGGTGCTTGTGTGGAAGAGGAACTGGAACGATGAGATTGGTCCTGTCCCTTACGTAGAAACTAAAACTAATTGCTAATCGAGGTTTAGAAAGACACCATTTTCCAGATGGACGAGCTCCCACGCCCTCGTATTTCTTAGTTTTGACGGCCACTGCAATGTCTTCCTCTCCCAGGGAGGAGCCGAGCTCTGCACGGCGGTGGCCACAGGGTGTCACCCTTGGTCCACTCTGGCACCCACCGCCCGGTCATGGGCAGCAGCCTCGGGCGTGGGAAGCAGCATCCATGGACGTGTCCCATCTGGAGCTGGGCAATCTGGCAAGAGTGAGTCCTCTGGCCGTGTGCTGCTGACTTTTTGGAGATCTCTCACAGTCATATACAGGCACTACTGTGAAGCTGCTCAAGAGAGTTCCTGCCCAGTCCCGGAAGGGCCCTCAAATAAGGTAGCGCTGCCACCACTGAGCTGCGTCAGTGGTACCACGTACAAAGAGCAGGGACTGAACCTGCGGGGATGTTGATTCCCTTCTCCAGCGCTTTGACATCAGGGCGAAGGCCCTTTGGCAGTGCAGCACAAGGCACGCTCGCTGTAGAGGCTCTCCATGCTTTACCTGACGCGGCACCATGCACAGAGGTCTCAACTTTTTTCTTTTTCTTTTCTTTTTTTTTTTAACCCTCATTTTATGTGAAGTTTTGGAATCATTTTTGCAGAAACTTCTCATAGACAACTCCAGCCAGCATGGAAACTTCTATCCCCATCTTTATATGTTGGTCTTCGTAACAGAAACTGCTGTAAATGTAGGGAGTCTTATTAGCTCTTCTGGAGTAACTGTAGCCACATGGTGCACATAAACATTTGCAGAGCTGGTACTGCAGTTCAATAGGAAAGTAATGTTGTGGAATATTTCATTTTACTGCTTAGAATAGTACAGATGGTCCAGGATTCATTTAGCATAACTTTAGGTCTCCAGGTAAGATGCCCAATTAGGATCATCACCCACAGCTCTTTTATGAGCAGTGTCCCTCATTTTTTTCAGCTGTCTCAAGAAATGTTTCTGTGAAGGTGTAAGGCTGTACAAGAGTCTTGGTTAATTTCTACAGGCTCTTTATGAAAAGTGTACAGACGGTGGGCATAGGATAGTTTTTGAAAACCTTTTATGGGAGATACAGGCATCTCCTGATTAACTTGCTTAAGATCCAGACTGCGCTCCAGAAGTGAAAACAGCCTGCTGAATATAGAGGGAGAACAAGAAAAATACTGTTGCTGAGAAGCTTCACTTATCTTTGTAAGGCTCGTGAAATGGTACAAGGCTTATGGTACACAGAGATAAGTAACGCGGACAAAACTACGTGAATGTCTGAATTTATATGTTTAAATGTTTATGTGTGTACCACCAATACACTCTCTCCAGAGGGTGCATAACAGTCCAGGCATACTCACCACACAAAAGACTTTTTTTTTTAAGGTTCATTATATTGACCATTCTTCTAAGAGAAGCTGAAGTTACAAAACTGCCACCAGAAGAAAATTTGCATGATTACTGCCATTTTACAAATGGGTGAAATTAAACATAACAACTATGTCTGCTGGGATTTCAAGAGTTCTAGCATTTTTGCTTCTCAGTCCAGAGCCTTTTCTCTTAAGAAAAAGATGTGAAATTCTGTAAAACCAACAAAACAGAAAAAAAAAAAAAAGTCAGAAAAACAGCTGACTGCCATAGACACCCTACCTTCAGGTATGACAGTAGTACATTAAATTCAGATAAATTAAAAATGTGCACACATTTTTCACCTTTTCTACACTAAAAAAACGGAGGCAGCATGCATTGAATATTAATTTCTAGCAGTTGCAGATCTTTGCACAAAGATGCACCTTCGTAATAGGAAAATGTATGGTAGAACAGTTAAAATTATGATCAGATGTTGTTTTTTAAAACTATTAAAATAATACTCTACATTTGGCAAGATGAAAGGCATTCAAGGTACACCTCTGAGTTGCTGAAGTTCCATACTTCTTCGTTATTGACTGATCTTTTAGTTTTTCTTGAAAATGTTAGTATTTAAGATTTTGTTACCCTAGGACTACAGTTCTCTGCTTGCGTATCTCCACATAGCACCTTGCCAATGCCTAGGGAATGGGAGGCAAAGATAATGCATATCACAAAACTTTGTCACTTAGCAAGTGCAGTTTCACTTTTTATGAGCAAATTAGCACTATATATTTTAACATCTCTAGCCTACAAGTTATCAATACAAAAGACATTTCAGGCACATTGTAGCTCTGGTAGACTTTGTGAGGCCTGTCAGTACACTATTCAAAGAGTTATTGAACACATGAATTTAAGATGGTTGGGAGTTCAAGTGGGAGGTGGCTACAACTCTCATATACTAGTATGATCTGAGAGAGGTATCTTGACTGCTATAAATTAGCATTTTCAGCTCTGAGTGTGGTCTCTCAGACACAGTTTATAGCTGAAGCCATGCAGGGGTTTTTTTTGTTGTTCTTATGTCCAATGGATAATAAAAGATGAAAAGCTACTGCATGCTTTTATCTTAGAAATATAATGAACAGAAATACCACCCCAATGAGAGCCTTACTTACACTGCTATCACAGTGGCCCAAGCAACAGTCACCTATTTTTTTTTCTCAGCAGCTGCTCATTTTGATTCTCTGCATCGCTAACTACCAAGTGGATAACAGGAGCTGTAAATAAGACGCAGATGCACAGTCCCTCATAGAAGGAAGACATCCATCATTGTACAGAAGAAATTGAATTGGGTTGTCCCAGGAGTGATTATCTTAATTCTCAGCTGAAAGTTCCTTTTGCAGGCTACTCAGTAGGACTCAGTAATAACAGTATTTAACAGCTCAATTCTTAATGAACAGTTTTACACCATTTGGGAAAGCATATGATCTGTTGGTGAAACCCACCCCAATACAGATGTTGGCACACTGGTAAGCTCTGTGCACTAAACTGGCCCCTGTCACAGCAGCAATGTCTGATGCTCCAAGATAACACTCCTGGGTAGGGAGCTTCCATCAGACTTACACCAAAGGCTCCTGCAGTGTAGTGCTAAAACAGCTCAACTGACCGAGACTTAATTCTCTAACTGTAGTTATGCTTTGCCCACACCAGAGAGGAGTTAGTGCCTTCTACTCATTGTGATGATGTGTGAACATTTGTACCACCTAAGAGCACCCACATTGCTATGCACCCACTCAAACACCCACAGGTAGAAGATGAGAGTATGATGCAAAGGTTCATTTTGATGGAATAACTGTCACGCACCTCAGAAAAATTATACAGATATCTTAGCTGACTGGCAGCTCAGATTTGTTCTTAATTTTCTAAATATTTTTTTTTTAAAGCTAGATATTTTTTTTTGAGAGAAAAGTCTTGTTTTTAAAAAAAAAGACATGTTGTAGAAGTATTTTTCAGAATTTTACTGCAAACCAATGGGTTTGGTCACAAAAAAAATATTATACTTATAACCATGTTAATTATATTACATTACAATGATGGTATACATTACAAGTACGTCTGTAAGTTTAAATATACATCTAGAGTTACAACTGAATGTACAGATTTTTTTTACAATACATACAATCAAGAATGAAAACCTCTCAAATCTCAAAACCATAAATAATGCCCATTTTACAGATGACATCTTCTAAACTGGAAAAAAAACCAAACCAACAGCTTTGACTGACTGCAGCTGGGGCATTTTGGTCCATAAAAACCCTTTCTAAAAATAGAAATATTTTTCATAGCAGCAATGCTTTCTTCAAGCATTTGGATACAAGTAATTGTGAGCCCATCTCAATAATTTTAGTTGACTATATAGATTTACAAAAGAAATTTCAAAATTACACTTAATTTATCTTCCAAATATGGAAGAAAGAAACAATGCCCCACATTGTGGTATCCTGCAAGTGTCACACTGAAGCTTTAAACTAAGTCCATCTGTAGTATGCAGACCACACACATACCATTTGTTCACATAGTAAACCCACATAAATGAACTGAGAAACACACTCGGCAACAGGGAAAGCTTTGGAGCTCACAAGATCTCATCAGAAAAAGGCACATTTCATAAATCCTTATCACGTTCAGATAGATCTTCAGGCAAGGCTTTTCAGAGCATGACTTCAAACCAGCTTGTTCTTACTCCTACGATCTGCCACAGAAGTCTATGGCAGCAGTCGCTCTTATTTGTCTTTCTCAAGGAGACAGCACCACTTTGGGGGAAGAACAAATTGAAATGAAAAGCCTGTAAAGCTTATTTAGAGAGTAATGTGCTCTTCAAAAAAGCTTCCAGCAAACAGTGTAGTTGAAATTAAGGCTGCAAAGCTGCCATGGTGGAAATGTGCAAATTCTCTTTCAAGATGACTGGTCAACTGGCAGTTCCACCAGAAGGCCAAACAAAAATAAAAATAATAGTTGTTATTATTATTAAAAAAGTGTTCACAAGAAAGAGTCCATGGGTGGGGCATATGAGAAGCCCAAAAAAGCCTCAGCAGCTTCTTTGACACTGGCAGTGATGAGAATGCTGTCTGGGGACTGGCCAATGGAGTTGGGGACTGGCTCATCCGTAAACTCTGGATCAAAGTGTCGCAGGTCACTGGGGCCACTCTGTGGAAAGGGCAGAAAAGGAGAGATGCAATGTTTAGACCCAAAAGCACAGTTCATTTCAAACTGTGCACAAGCACACTTGTGTAGAGACTTGGTGTTATCACCTCAGGCCCATTGTTTACAGCCTTTGCCTGTTTTAGTGTGACTTTTTTTTTGCATCCTGCTGCATATTATCTCACTAAACCCAAGATGATTCAATTTAACACTACCCTCCAACTAAGCTCATACAACAGAAGCCAAACTCAAACATGCTACTGCCATGCAGCAGTTTGCAGGGGAGCACTTTGATCTCTGGGCTGGTTATTAAATTTAGCTTATAAAACGCTCAGAAAATCTAAGAGAACAAACACCCACAACCACATCCCTCTCTTTAGATGTTAGTATCTGACAAGCCAAATGTAACTCCACCCTTGGGAAGCTACTTGCTTTCTAAGCCTTAACTTCCCCTTTGGTAAAATGGGGATGCTGATTACTTTAAATTAGCCATTCAAAGCATGTGAAGCAATAATCCAGCTAAATTTACACTGTCCATTAGCAAAAAAATCAGCTACTGATTATTTTTAGTTTTGCCTGGACAGCCACAGGAGAAGGAAAATCTGTATTCCCCAAACACAGCCATCCATTTAGTTCCCCTTGGCTTCTGGGCACTCCACATGACAAGATGGAAAAAAAGACACTCTCCACAGATTCTATAATTAGAAGTGATACGTACCACATTTGGGTTAAAAGGGGGGGTAATCTTCTTATTAATGAGATCATCCCAGTTAATTGGGGAGAAGAAGATGTGATTCTTAATCTCCATCTGTTACAGAGAAAAACAAACAAAAAAATTGATTAATTCAGACCAAAGCTAAGATAAGCAGCACAGCCTAGTCATTCTCTTGTGCTGCCTAGAGGCACTGGCTGGTTTGCACTTACAAAGTCTTCCTTAGCACCGAGCCTCTTTGTCCTATCCTTCTGCAAGAGGCCTTCCAGAAGATGTCTAGCCGAGTTGGTAATATTTGGCTTCAGCTGCAAGGGTTTGTTCAAGATGTTGTCATACATTTCTGCTGTGTTCCTGCTGTAGAAGGGTGGCTGTGGGAAGGTGAAATGAAAGACCCAGGTTAATGAGGCTGATAGGCAGGCACAGGGTTTCTTGTGGGGAAAGGACAAGTAAGCAAGTTTGATCTGTCAAAGAATTTGTTGCTTACCAGGCCATAAAGCATCTCATAAAGGACTGCTCCAAGGCACCACCAGTCCACAGTCCGGTCATAGGGCTGCTTGTGAAGAACTTCAGGAGCAAGATACTGTGTAAGAAAAAGTAGAGAGCCATGTTAGCCAAAGGGATCTTTATAATTAGGAAAGCCTCCCCATTTTTGAGTGAAAGCATCTTACTGAATCCCAGAAACATCTAAGCTTGCTGAAAGCTACAAGCTCTTTATGAACAGGGACATGGCTCAAGAGCTGTCTTCTCTCCCGTTCAACAAGCTTTATGTGTCCTACATGTCCTTACTGGCAACCTGATATTACAAGACCCATAATACTCCTTGTTTGTCTAACCAGCTGTAAATATACATAGGAGAAGTTGGTTTTCACTAACAAGGATAGCACTTGAGGCTGCTCTGTCAGCAGGAGGCTGAGGGCTGCCCGTACCTCTGGTGTGCCGCAGAAGGTGGAGGTTGTGCCATTGTGCTCTATGTTTTCTTTGCAGAGTCCAAAGTCAGTCAAGACAATGTGCCCCTGGGAATCGAGCAGGATATTTTCTGGCTTCAAGTCACTGTAGGAAGAGATTAAAATAAACAAGTGTTCACTAGAGAAGCTACTGCAAGAATATTTTAGGTACAATTGTTTCTAGAACTTCACTAAGTAACAAAAACATATTAGAAGCATTTCTGAGCTCATGTTGAGCTTACACAACAAAGCACACTTTTTTTTTTTTTTCACTCTGACAACATGACCAAGGTTGCTTACCGATAAACAATGTTCAGGGAGTGCAAGTAGCCCAGGGCACTGGCAATTTCAGCAGCATAAAATCGGGCTCTAGGCTCCAGGAAGCACCGCTCCCTCTGGAGATGGTAGAATAACTACAGGAGACAGAGAGAACAAAGTTGTGTGAATGGTGCCAAAGCCTGTTAACAATGCGCTTAATTAAACTCAACATATATAGTGAGAGCGAACAATAGCAGGAAATGGCCCTAATGATCCTTTAGTAGTTCAAAACTTAGCAGTCTGGAAACATTCAGTCTAGTAACTTTTCCCCCAAGACATCTTCCCTTGTAACATTTTTTTACTTAAAAGGAAGCATGAAAAAGTCTACCCTACAACTGAGCACATGATAGGAAATACTATTTAATTTTCTTACCTCTCCACCATTGATATAGTCTAGGACAAAATACAGTTTGTCTGCAGTTTGGAAGGAAAAATGGAGCCCAACCAGGAAGGGATGTTTCACATTTTTCAGCAGGACATTGCGCTCTGACATAATGTGCTTCTCCTAAAAACAGGATAAATCATCAATGTTTAGTACACTTGCTTAGTAATAGTAGTAAAAATAGATTTGATGGACATCACAATGGCATAATGAAGAAGCAGCATACCTCCTTCTTCTTCAGGATTGCTTTTTTTTGCAGGACTTTAACAGCATAGAACTGCTCTTCTGCTTTATGCCGTGCCAGCAGAACCTGAAAAAGGATAAAAACACAGAAGTGAGCAATACTGAAATAAGATCAATTTTTAAGCACAAATGGAAAAAAGCCTTTATGTTAACTGCTGAACACTACTAGGTATGTCCCTTGGGTTCAAAGTGCAAGCACCTTGCTGGAAATGCTGAACACTGTTATCACCATTCTGGAAGATTAATCTAGTCCAATTGTTTAGTTTGATTAGTCTAGTCCAATTGTCAAGTTGGGGTTTTTTTGTCTATTTTCTTTACCTTACAAAAGCATAGTATTTATTCTTCCCAGCACCAGTGCACTCCACTTGCTGGCTTTTCTGACTATTTCAAATGCAGCACCCTGATCCTTCTCCCAGCACCCATGCACAGAACCAGGCACTGGGCAGCAGAACATGCTCAGGTATGGTTTAAATGACCACCATTTACCAAAGCCAATTTACCAACCCAACCCTCAAGCATTATATACAAGAGATGTTGTAAATAAATTACAAGTTTACCTTCCCAAAACTGCCTTTTCCAATCACTTTTAAAAAATGAAAATCCGATGGTTTGGCATGTGGGTTAGATGATGGACCAAGATTGATCTGCTGTGAAGGACTGGGCTAGAAAAATAAGCAGACAGTAACCACATTTGTTAAAACGGTTTGGTAGTAAGAGCCTTGATGATGTATTTTTTATTA